>CM035174.1:9331082-9514941 GCA_020205615.1 Panax quinquefolius | reverse complement strand
ATGAAGGATCTTGGATGAGCCTAAAATATCAAGGATATTCCACTAATTTCATGGAGTAGAAGTCAAAGTTTTAACCAATTGGGTATAATAAAGAATGGAATAACAAAAGAAATCACCACGCACGCGACAGACCGCATACAAGCAGTGTTATTCCAACCAGAATAATAAATAACGGAACCGTGTCCGGTGTAAACGCATTTGAGATAGGATATTCCAAATGTATAATAAAGAATGGAATCCGTGTCCCATGTGAAACGCATGCATGTGAGAGATACTCAATGAATAATAATAAAGGCGGAACCCAGTCCTATGTAAAACACACGCATGTGATGTTCCCATAGAATAATAATAAACGCGGATTTTAATTCAAGTGTCCTAAAACATTTACGGGGATGTTCAATAGATTAATAATAAAAGAGCGTAACCGGTCGTTAAAGGTAAAACAGACGCATGTGATGTTCCAAATGTATCAATAGAAGAATGTCACCAGAGTATGGGGTAAACCACGTATACAAAAAGTTATTCCAACAGTAATAATAAGCAATGGAATAACAACAAGCTCTTCATGAATAAGAAAGAATAAAACCCTTACTTTTGGTAGGAGATTGAATACCGCAGTAGTGTAAGTAACAAAATACTCTTCTTCTCTCTCTTATTCTCTCTATACTTTCTCTCTATAAGCTTAATGAATTCGTGAAAATAATAGAAGCACTAGCCTCTATTTATAGAAGATTTCTAGCTTAAGACTCAATGTGAAAAGGCAAGTGGCTTCGACGACCGGTGATGTGAAAAGAAAAGTGGTTTGAGCGCTTTTATAATAATGAAAAACGACAAGTGGTTCGGACGCTTTGTAATGTGAAACGACAAGTGGTTCGATGCTCGTAATATGAAAACTGTGAGAAGTGGTTTGGCGTCTAGTAAAGGTAATTACTATCGACGAAGGTAATTACTATTCACAAAGGTAATTACTTATCGATTTAAGGTAATTACTATTGACGGAGAGACTCTTAGATGATGACATATGGGCCCAGTAAAATAATCAAACTTACCACAAACGTCTCATACCAGACTCTTTATATACATCGAAGATTGAATAAATATTACCACGAATCATTTTATTTTTAATCGACACATATTTAATCTTTCGACAATTATTAATCATTTATAACAGTCTCAATTATTGATTTAATACTATAACATATTATGTACGGATAATCTTTGTGACAATAATTGAATCAATAATATAAGAGATATGATCGTAATTCTTGTAGCAATAATTGGAGCATAATGAGTGACTTCTCACGTAAGCATCAATAATCAATATCGCGCGCTTCTTATGCGACTACATGCCGACATCGTACTTTTACTCTTAACGGCAGTTCAAGTTTTAATGGTAACACCTCCGCTATTTTTTTAGAAAGATAATTTTGTCGCTTTTCTAACTACGACAATACTTTAGTTAATAGAGTCCACCAATGATTGGTAAAGTCGTCACTGAATATTCCCTAAACGAAAAGAATATTCCCGACCAAACGAATATTTTATAACAACTTGCTTTACTTTGCGAAAATTTATAAATATTACCCATAACTATAACATTATATCAAATTTATTCCATAATATTCAAAAATAATATTTATAGAAAATTCATCTTTATTTATAAAAGTTGGGTCTTACAACCTCCCTTCTTATGAAATTTCACCTCGAAATTAGAGGTGCGATACGGTATGTCGGAAGAGGTAAGGATACCTTGATTTCATTTGATTCTAACTCCCAAGTCATTTCCTCAACATCATGGTTCCTCCACAAAACTTTGACTTGAGGTATAAACTTGAGCGTAGAATATGTTCATCTTATCCAAGATTTGAAAAACTTCAATAATGTGGTTCGGGTCTTTCACATATTTACGTAACATGGATTTATGAAAACGTTATGAACACGAGACATACTTAGCGTGTAAAAGCGGAGTCTCATAGGCCACATGTTCCTACTCGATCGAGGATTAAAATGGACCGATGAATCGAGGATTGAAGTTTCCTCTCTTTCCAAATCTTATAACTCCTTTCCATGGAGCGACTCTTAACAACACATGATCTCCTATATCCTAATTCCACGCCCTTTCGATGAAGATCAAGATAACTCTTTGTCGATTTTGTGAGGTTTTATACGTTGTCCGGATCGTTTGAATCTTTCCGTAGTCATACGTATCAACTCCCGGTCCCAAACAACGTTGCTTCACCCACCTCATCCCAAAGATCTTTGAGAACGACACTTTCTTCCATACAACGCTTGAATGGAGCCATGCCAATACTTAATTCGATAATCGTCATTGTTGTAGGAAAACTCCACCAATGGTAAGAACTTGTCCCAACTTCCCTTGAAATCAAGGACACGTAGTCTTAATAGATCTTCAAGAGTTTGAATAGTCTCTCCATTCGTCCATCTGCCCCGAGAATGATATGCCGGAAGCTAAATCGTGAAGTCCTGTGCCCCATAGCTTTTGCAAACTATCCCAAAATCGTGAAGTGAATCTTGGGTCTCGATCCAAAAACTATGGATACCGCATACCACGCAGTCTTACAATCTCGTTTATGTACATATCTGAGCAAGACATTCAAGTGTATAAGTTTCTCGACGGTAAGAAATGAGCGACTTTGGTCAATCTATCAACAATGACCCAAATCACATTTACGCCGAGAGAAACCTTAGGAAGACCCCAGAACGAAATCCATGGTAATATGGTCCCACTTCCATTACGGAATTTCAAGTGGTTGCAATGGACCTTTGGTACTTGATGCTCGCTTTAACTCGTTGACAAGTTAGACACCTTGAGATAAACAGAGCTATCTCTCTCTTCATATTGCTTCCACCAAAATGTATGACGAATATCATCATACATTTTGGTACTCCCAAGATGGATTGCAAATGGTGTGTGTTGTGCATCTCCATCATGATATTATACTTTAAATAAAGTGGTCGTTAGAACACAAAGTCCAGAATTAACCTCAAGTATTCCTTCTTCATCGATTCTTCGCTTCCGGATAGCACCTTCTTGCATTTTCTTCCTCATACGCATACCCAGTGTCCGTAGCTTGAGCAGCCTTTAACTTTATCGATTAAAGTTGGTTCTACTTTCGTATACTCGCTTATCATCACATGCGTCCTCGAGTCTTTTAACTCTATCTCCATCCTTTGCAAGTCACACAAAATGGGCTCATACGACAATATCGCAGACTCGTATTTGCATATGATCTTTTACTCAATGCGTCGCCTACCACGCTCGCTTTCCGGGATGGTATTGGATGGTATGATCATAATCTTTCAGTCAGATTCGAAGCCAACGTCGTTGTCGATGTTGAGTTCCTTTTGAGTGAAGAAATATTTGAGGCTTTTATGATCCATAAAGATCTCCACTTTCTCCCCATACAAGTAATGCCTCCAAATTTTAAGTGCAAAGACAACAGCTGCCAACTCTAGATCATGAGTAGGATAATTCCTCTCATATTCTTTGAGTTGTCTCGAGGCATAGGCTATAACTTTTCCATGTTGCATGAGAACACATCCCAACCCTTTGCCCGAAGCATCACTGTAGATGACAAATCCCTCCGAGCTAGATGGTATTGTCAGAACAGGTGCTGAAATAAGTCTCCTCTTGAGTTCTTGAAAACTCTTCTCACATTCTTCGCTCCAACCGAACTTTGTATCTTTCCGAGTCACCGAGTCATCGGAGTAGCGATTCGAGAAAATCCTTCCACTAATCTCGATAATAACCAAATTTAAACCGAGAAAGCTACGATTTTCGGCCACTAATTTAGGTTGTTCCCAGCTTTGAATAGCTTCAATCTTTGCTGGGTCAATAGATATTCCATGACTTGATACCACGTGCCCAAGGAATGCTACTTCTTCAAGCCAGAACTCGCATTTCTTCAACTTGGCATAAAGCTTATATTCACGAAGCTTTTGGAGTGTCAACCTCAAGTGTCATTTCATGATCTTCATGGCTTTTGAATAAATAAGGATGTCATCAATAAAGACGACCACAAAGTGATCCAAATATTCCTTGAATACTCGGTTCATCATATCCATAAAGGCAAAGTAGGAGCATTAGTCAATCCAAAGGACATGACTAGGAATTCATAATGCCCGCATCGAGTTCGAAAGCCGTCTTTGGAATATCGCTGGTTCTAATCTTCAATTGGTGATATCCTAACGAAGATCAATCTTTGAAAAGAATTTGGCTCCTTGCAATCGGGTCAAACAGTCATCAATACGTGGTAATGGATACCTATTTTTGATGGTGACATGATTCAACTCCCGATAATCAATACAAAGTCGCATACTCCCATCTTTCTTCTTCATGAATAGAACAGAGCAACCCAAGGAGAAGTACTAGGACGAATAAAGCCAATGTCTAACAATTCCTGCGGTTGGGTCTTTAACTCACTCAAGTTCAATAGGAGCTATTCGATATGGGGCTTTAGAAATAGGTTTTGTCACGGGTTGAGGTCGATACAAAATTCAATTTCACGCCCTGGGGTAGGCCAGAAGTTCTTCTGGGAATACGTCAGAAATTTATTAACAATAGAAATATCGCTCAAAACCCGACGTATTTTTGTTTAAATCGTGATATGAGCTAAGAAAGCTTCGACATCCGCTTTTTCAATAAACGAATAGCTTTATGGCTTGAGATGACCGTGATTGATTTTAATGGTTTGGTCGCTTGAATTCGCATAATAGGTTGGTTAGGAATATGAAAGCTAACAAACTTATTAAAAACAATCAATTTTTGCATGATAAGTAGTTAACCAATCAATCCCTAGAATCACGTCAAATGCAAGTATTTTTAATGAAATAAGATCGATGTGTAATGTGAGGGTACCAATTTGAACCAAACAAGACTTATAAACAAGTGGATGTAATGAAGGTTTCTCCCCATCTGAGTTTCCACAGATAAGTCAAAGTCTAATTTCTTCTGAGTCAAATTTAATCGATGAGCGCAAGTAGAGAAATAAAAGAATGGGTAGAACAGGTGATCAAATAAAGTATGACTTAATTAGAGTTTATGATAAGCTTACCCGTGATGACCTCATTCGGGTTCCTTGCTTCTATGAGGTCACAACAAACGCCTCCCTTGCACTCACTGGCTTTTGACTTTTCCGACTGACCTTTGGTGCCTCCATCCTAGCTGAATTTGTCTTCTGAAATGACAAAATCGAGCTAAGTGACCTTCTCTTCCATAATTATAACACGCTTTGGACTAAGATGGCTAGCTTTTTGGTGATGTGTCCCTCTCCTCCGCATTTGAAACATATTATAGGTGGTCTTTCTCCTTCCTTAACAACGGGTGTTGGCCGACGTCTTTCCACCATTGTTGAATCTCCTTTCTTGAAATGTCCATTCTATTGTTTTGTACTCCGATTACACCAAGCGGTTACCATATCTCGCCCGGTTGATTCCCTCCACGCTTGTTGTCACCACTGACGACTACTCTCGCTTGTATTATAATTTTGTTTACCGCTCTCTTTTTAGTTGCGTTGACTCGTTATCGCTCCACTAATCTAAGCCCTATTTACAACATCCGAATACAAACACGCTTTATGAGAAATAAGATGTCGACGATCTCGCTTCAAACCTCTTAAAAACATTCGCGCCATTCTCTTCATTATCCACCAAGTGGGGACGAACCGTGATAACTCCGCAAATTTTGCCTCGTATTGCGACACTGGCCATATTGTTTTGTTCCAACTTGATAAACTCCACCTCCTTCATGTGGCGAATACTTTCAGAAAGTATTTGTTGTTGAAATGCAGACTCTGGAACTTCTCCCAAGATATCTTCAAGACAAAGAAGTTTAGTACATTTTACCGATTCCCACCACAAGAATCACGCCTCTGTCATAAGAACATAAAGGCTAGAAGGAACCTTTTGCTCCTCTGAGCATCCCAAGACATCAAATATCTTGTAATCTGCTTTATCCACGCTTCCGCTGTAAGTGGTTTTGGTTCTCCCTTAAACTCCGGTGGTCCCAGCTCCTTGAACTATTTAGCGGTGACCGCCGAGAGTTTTCCGTGTTTCCACCCCACGTTTTGGATGAGTCGCTCTTTTCATTGTTGTATGAATTGCATAAAGCCTCGAACATTTGATCATTCATCATTTGGTCGGTGTTATTGTTTGCATGAGGATTATCACGCCTCGATGCACATTATCCCGATTATTAATATGTGGTGAATCAACGATCGCTCAGGCTCCATTTCTATTCTCAACATTCTCGAGATGTCATTTTTCGACATCGCCACAAAACAAAAGGTTAATTGACATGTAACATATTATCCCTATATTCTCGACCGACCAATAAAATAGCACATAAACTTAGGTAGGTCATACTAGCGAAGGTATTCCCTGCTCTCCCTCCTAGTACTATTCTCACATCTTAGCTGTGGATCATATCCCTAAGCTTTGATACCAACCGTGACGCCCCAAAATTAGGTATACATCACCCATCTTGGGTAGTCAGATACATGGTACAGAATTTAAATACAACTTACTAATATAATTGTCGTGTACAATACGACATAAACTGGGAGTTTGAATACAAATATTGTCTACTAGATATTATACAAACTCAAAAGGAGTCCTCATTACAATTATTATCACACTATTTCACATAATAGTGAGGACTACTAATGCTATCCTCTGAACCATTACTCCATTCCCCGACTCGCCCCAACTATATTCTCATTTCAAGAGAACGGTGAAAGAAAGGGTGAGCTCAACTAGTTCAAGAAGAAATATTATGACTAAGATAATGCGTAATAAATTATCATTAGCCTACAAATAAATGTTAAACCGATAAATATAATGAACATCAAGTTTAACTACGTAAGAAACCAAAGAATCCATTAAAAGAGTCAAGTAGAAAATAAAATCTACTATCTTTTTTATGATTTAAAAGGTTTTTCATCAGTGTTATAGCTTCTAGACTCACTTTTAATAAATATTCCACATCATCGAATCACCCCCGCACTACTGCCAAGGATATTCTTTAGTATCACGACCACAATTATTCATGCACTACGGCCAAGAATATTTGTGTATTCATTAATGGTCATGATCATGCCAACAATCGGCCCATCAATGCACTACGGGCCATCGAGGATTTTTACCACATCATTTGTAACATTACTACCATGATTACAATCAATAGTCTCTCGGTCATAATCATACCAAGTCCATCTATGCACTACAAAAGCCACGAGATGACTTTCAACATAATATAAACATGAGGATGATGACAATGATATAAGAATTCAATAAAACAAGTTCAAGAATTATTTTATCCAGGAATTATTAAGGCCAAATTTTCAAAAATATAATGGTTTTGTAGAGTAAAATTCAAGAATACTGAGAAGAATATTTCCATGAAAGGATACTGGATGAAGCGCAAATATCAAGGATATTCCACTAATTTCATGGAGTATAGAAGTCAAAGTTTTAACCAACTGGGTATAATAAAGAATGGAATAACAAAAGAAATCACCATGCATGCGATAGATCGCAGACAGCAAAAGTTATTCCAATGTAATAATAAATAACGGAACTGTGTCCCGCAAAAAACGCATGCATGTGATGTTCCAATGTAATAATAATAAAGACAGAACTCAGTCCGTAAAACGCATGCATGTGATGTTCCAATGTAATAATAATAAAGATTTTAACCAGTCAGGTGTAAAAACACATGCATGTGATGTTCCAGCATGTAATAATAATAAAGATTTTAACCAGTCCTGGAATGTAAAACACATGCATGTGATATTCCAATGTAATAAAAATAAAGAGCGGGAACCAGTCCTGTAAAACACATGCATGTGATGTTCCAATGTAATAATAGAAGAATATCACCAAGTATAGGTAAAATCACAGATACAAAGTTATTCCAATGTAATAATAAGCAATGGAATAACAACAGCTTCTCTTCATGAATAAGAAAGAATAACACCCCTTACATTTGGTAGGAGATTGAATAACGCAAAGAATAGTAGTAACAAAATACTCTTCTTCTTTCTCTCTTATTCTCTCTATACTTTCTCTCTCTATAGCTCGAATGAATTCGTGAAAATAATGAAGCCCTCAGGCCTCTATTTATAGAAGATTTCTAGCTTTAGCACCGCCAGTGTGAAAAGGCAAGTGGCTTCGACGACTAATGATGTGAAAAGAAAAGTGGTTTGACGCTCAGAATGTGAAACGACAAGTGGTTCGGACGTCTGTAATGTGAAACGACAAGTGGTTCGATGTCCGTAAAGGTAATTACTATTAACGAAGGTAAATACTATTGACGAAGGTAAATACTATTCACAAGGGTAATTACTATCGACGAAGGTAATTATTATCGATTTAAGGTAAATACTATTCACAAGGGTAATTACTATTGACGAAGGTAATTACTATCGACGAAGGTAAATACTATCGACGAAGAGACTCTTAGATGATGACATATGAGCCCCCATAAAATAATCAAACTTACCACAAATCATTTTTTTTTTAATCAACACATATTTAATCTTTCAACAATTATTAATCATTTATAACTTATCGTCTCAATTATTGATTTAATACTATAACATATTATACGGATGATATCGTGACAATAATTTAATCAATAATATAAGAGATATGATGCAAAGAATTATCGTAGCAATAATTGAAAGCATAGCCGAAAGTGACTTCACGTAAGCATCAATAATCAATAAGTGTGCTACTATGCAACCACGCCAGACATCGCATTTCTTTTACCACCGAAAGTAGTTCAACAGTTTTAACCAGAATAACCTCCGCCATTATTTTTATAAAATATTTTTGTCATTTTCTCAATCCGATAATAATTTGCTGGGGTCCACCAATGATGAGAGCAGTTGTATTTAATATTCCCTAACAAAAAGAATATTCCCTAACCAAACTAATATTTTATAACAACTTGCATACTTTGCAAAATTTATAAATATTACCCACAACTATAACATTATATCAAATTTATTCCATAATATTCAAAAATAATATTTATAGAAAAATTCATCTTTATTTATAAAAGTTTGGGGTCTTACAACCTCCCTTCTTATGAAATTTTCCTCGAAATTAGGGTACGACCGGTATGTCGAAGAGGTAAGGATACCTTGATTTCATTTTGATTCTAACTCCCAAGTCACTTCCTCAACATCGTGGTTCCTCCACAAAACATCGATTGAGGTATAACCTTGGAGCGTAGAATATGTTCCTTCTTATCCAAAATTTGAACAGAACCTCTTCATACGCCAAATCTTCCGCTATTTCGTCCGGTTCTAACTCAATAATGTGGTTCGGGTCTTTCACATATTTACGTAACATGGATATGTGAAAAGCGTTATGAACACGAGACATATTCAAGTGTAAAGCGAGTCTATAGGCCATAGTTCCTACTCGATCGAGGATTAAAATGGACCGATGAATCGAGGATTAAGTTTTCCTCTCTTTCCAAATCTTGTAAATCCTTTCCATGGAGCAAATTTTTTAACAACACATGATCTCCTATATCGAATTCCACGCCCTTTCGATGAAGATCAAGATAACTCTTTTATCGATTTTGTGAGGTTTTTATACGTTGTTGGGATCGTTTGAATCTTTTCCAGTAGTCATACGTACTAAACTCGGTCCCAACAACGTTGCTTCACCCGCTTTCATCCCAAAGATCCGGAGAAGCGACACTTTTTCCATACAACGCTCAATGGAGCCATGCCAATACTTGCTTGATAACCTGTTGTCAGAGGGAAAACTCCACCAATGGTAAGAACTTGTCCCAACTCCTTGAAATCAAGGACACGTAGTCTTAATAGATCTTCAAGAGTTTGAATAGTCCTCTCCGATCGTCCATCCGGCTCGAGGATGATATGTCGAGCTAAATCGTAAGTCTGTGCCCATAGCTTTTTGCAAACTAACCCAAAATCGTGAAGTGAATCTTGGGTCTCGATTAGAAACTATGGATACCCTAAGATACCATGTATCTTACAAGTTCAAGAATTATTTTATCCAGAATTATTAACGCCCAAATTATCAACACGATAATCTGCTTTTTTGTAGAGTAAAATTCAAGAATGATCGGAAGAATATTTCCATGAAAAGATATTGGATGAAACGAAATATCAAGGATATTCCACTAATTTCATGGAGTATAAAAGTTTAAGTTTTAACCAACCGGGTATAATAAAGAATAGAATAACAAAAGAAATCACCATGCACGCGATAGACCGCATGAGCAAAAGTTATTCCAATGTAATAATAAATAACGGAACCAGTCCCACAGAAACGCATGTATAGGATATTCCAATGTAATAATAAAGAATGGAACTCCAGTCCCGGCCAGAAACGCATGCATGTGATACTCCAATGTAATAATAATAAAGAGCGGAACCAGTCCTGTGTAAAAAACACATGCATGTGATGTTCCCATAGAATAATAATAAAGACGGAACTGCATCCTAGGTGTAAAACACACGCATGGTGATGTTCCAATGAATAATAATAAAGACGGAACCAGTCCGTGTAAAAACACACGCATGTGATGTTCCAATGTAATAATAGAAGAATGTCACCAAGTATAGGGTAAACCACGATACAAAAGTTATTCCAATGTAATAATAAGCAATGGAATAACAAATGCTTTTCTTCATGAATAAGAAAGAATAACACCCCTTACTTTTGGTAGGAGATTGAATCTGCGCAGAATGTAGTAACAAAATACTCTTCTTCTTTTCTCTTATTCTCTCTATACTTTCTCTCTCTATAGCTTGAATGAATTCGTGAAAATAATGAAGCACTAGGCCTCTATTTATAGAAGATTTTAGCTTAGCACCGCCATGTGAAAAGGCAAGTGGCTCGATTAATCGGTGATGTGAAAAGAAAAGTGGTTTCGACGCTCGTAATGTGAAACGACAAGTGGTTCGATGCTCGTAATGTGAAATGACAAGTGGTTCAACACTGTAATATGAAACGGCAAGTGGTTTGACGTCTGGTAAAGGTAATTACTATCGACAAAGGTAATTACTATTCACAAAGGTAATTACTATCGACAAAGGTAATTACTATTGACGAAGAGACTTAGATGATGACATATGGGACCCCTATAAAATAATCAAACTTACCACAAACGCCTCATAACAGACTCTTTATATACATCAAGGATTGAATAAATATTACCACAAATCATTTTATTTTTAATCAACACATATTTAATCTTTCACCAATTATTAATCATTTATAACTTGTCGCCTCAATTATTGATTTAATACTATAACATATTATACGATGATAATCTTGTGACAATAATTGAATCAATAATATAAGAGATATGATGCAAGAATTATCGTAGTAATAATTGAGCATAATGAGTGACTTCTCACGTAAGCATCAATAATCAATATCATGTGCTACTATGCAACTACGCCAGACATCGCATTTTTACTACCGGGTAGTTCAACGCTTTTAATCAGTAACACCTCCGTAGTTATTTTTATAGAAATATAATTTTGTCGTTTTTTAACTACTTACAATACTTTCGCTATGGGGTCCACCAATGATTGAGCCGTCAGCATTTAATATTTCCCGACAAAAAAGAATATTCCCCACCAAACTAATATTTTATAACAACTTGCTTACTTTGCAAAATTTATAAATATTACCCACAACTATAACATTATATCAAATTTATTCCATAATATTCAAAAATAATATTTATAGAAAATTCATCTTTATTTATAAAAGTTGGGGTCTTACATAGAATAACCCGTCTGTATGGATTACTATCGCATGTCCGGTGAATTTCGTTGTTATTCTATTCTTATTATTTTGTTGAATAACTTTGTTTATGCTAAGTACCGCATACACGGTGAAATTCTTATAATATTTTGTTCTTTATTATTCATCGAATGATATCATGTCTCATGCGTTCTACTTGGGACTGGTTCCATTATTTATTATTATTTTGGAATATCCTCGATCGTAAGGCGTTATGCCTTGCCGGAAAGTTCTATTATTTATTATTCGTCGAAATATCATGTTTGTGCGCTTACTTGGGACTCGGGTTCCATTATTTATTATTCATTGGGAATAACTCAGATGTATGCCTATCGCACGCATGGTGAATCCTTCTGATATTTCATTCTTTATTATTCTGTTGGAATAACCTGTCTATCTGGATTACCACATGCATGGTGAATGATCCTTCATATTCATTCGTTATTAAATTGTGGAAATGATCTGTTTACGTGGATTACTGCATGGCGCGTAAAATTCATTTTGCTTCATATATATTCTATTATACTCAGTTGGTTAAAGCTTTTACTTCTATATTCCATGAAATTAGTGGAATATCCTTGATATTTCCGCTTCATCCAATATCTTTTCATGGAAATATTCTTCTGAGTATTCTTGAATTTTAATCTACAAAGCAGTATCATGTTGACAATTTGGACGTTATTGGTTCCTGGATAAATTAATTTATAAATCTTTAAAATTTATTCTTGAACTTGTTTTATTGAATTATTATGTCATTGTCATCATCCTCATGTTTGTATTGTGATGAAAGTCATCTTTGGCTTACTTTCATAGATGGACTTGGTACGATTATGACCAGAGAATATTCGGTATAATCATGACCGTAATGTGATGAATGATGTGGTAAAAGTCCTCATTGGCCTGTAGTTCATTGGTGGGACGTTGTTGGTATGATTATGACCGTGGATTATTCTAAGATAGTCGTGACCATTGATGATTACATGAATATCCTTGGCAGAAAAAGTGTGGATGATTCGATTTTATTTATTGTTTGAGTCTTAGCGATAAAGTTGATGAAAAACTTTTTAATGCATAGAAGATAGTAGATTTTATACTTTACTTGACTCTTCTAATGGATTGATTGATCCGCTGCAGTTAAACTTGTTGTCTATTTTATTCTATCAGTTTAACATTGTTGAAGGCTAATGATAATTTATTCTGCATTATCTTAGTCATAATATTTCTTACTGGGCTAGTTGAGCTCACCCTTTATTTTACTGTTCTCTTCAGGAAATGAGAATGTAGCTGGGACTAGTTGGGGAACAGAGTGATGGTCCTAGATGGTGCATTAGTAGTCCTCACAATTCTGTGAAATAGTGTGATAATAAATGTAATGAGAACTCCATTGAGTGTGGATATTGTCTAGATGACAATATTTATATTAAAACTCATGACCTATGTTTTGTCGTATTTTACACGATCGTTGTATAATTAAGTTTTATTTGTATTCAAGACTTGTATCCATGCACCCAAGATGGGTGATGTATACTGTTTTGGGGCGCCACAGGTTGGTATCAAAGCTTAGGATATGATCTACGGTCGAGATGTGAGACAAGAACTAGGAGGGGAGAGACGGGAATTCCTTTCGCTAGTATGACCTACCTAAGTTTATTTGGTATTTAATTGGTCACGTAGTATAGGGATAATATGTGATATGATAATTAACCCTTGTTTTGTGACAAGGTGTTTACGAATGACATCCAAAATATTGAGATAAGTAATGA
This sequence comes from Panax quinquefolius, assembly GCA_020205615.1. Taxonomy (NCBI): domain Eukaryota; kingdom Viridiplantae; phylum Streptophyta; class Magnoliopsida; order Apiales; family Araliaceae; genus Panax; species Panax quinquefolius. Next base: position 9,501,358 of record CM035174.1, on the reverse strand, counting down.
AGCACATGAGACCGTTGAGTCATTTCAACCAAAAGGTAACGACCAACAACACGATAATAATCATACAAATGGGCAACGACCATCGGAACAATGATAACCATCGTGGGGAAATTATCACGCTAAGAATGGTAACCACTTTATGTGGTAATCATGACCAAGATAATAGAAGTGGAAATTTCAAGAAGAGAATGTCATTTAGCTCGATTTTATCAGCACCAAAGTCAAGTCCAATTTGGGACGGTGGTACCAAAGGCGGATACGGACAAAACAAAGTCGGTGGTTTTAGGAAGAGCGTTTTTTGACTTCTCAAAGCAAGTAACCCGAACAAGTTAGTATGCGGGTTAGTTAATTATAAATTCTTGCGAAGTCTATACCTTATTAGATACCGGTTCTACCCATTTTTTTATCTATCTTGCTTGCGCTCAATGTTTAAATTTGACTCTAGAGAAATTAGACTTTGACTTATCGGTTGAAACTTCGTTATGAGAAACCTTCACATAATCCAATCGCTTATAAATCTTGTTTGATTCAAATCAACACTTTCACGTTATCTATCGATCGTATCTCTTTAAAAATACTTGCCTTTGATGTGAATTTAGGAATCGATTGGTTAACTACTCATCATGCTTTTTGTAAGGTTGTTAGCTTTCATACTCCTAACCAACCTGTTATGTGAATTCAAAGTAACCAAACCACTAAAGTCAATCATTGTCATATCAAGCCATAAGTAAAGAGCCCCGGTCCTTTCGTTGTTGACTTCCTTGTGTGGAATGCACCGAAGCCAGACTTTCTGTAGGCGACGTTGTGAATGACGATGACAAGTTGATAGGTATCAATGTGACATACTATCCAAGTCTTGGAAGAGGGTCATAGTTTTGAATGATATTTCTATTGTTAATAAATTTCCTGACGTATTCTTGAAGACTTCTTATGTGACACCCCCAAATCCTGGTACTTCATTTCCTCAAGATTTGGTGTTCACTTAATCAAAACATTCATTTCTAACTACCCAATCATAATAAAATTGAATAATGAAAAACCGCCCATACGCTGAGATTACACTTAAATACAAAAAGATCTCCTAGGTTATCTAACCTTTAGTTACAAACATTCAAATACGGAAATTAAATAAACTTCATTACAATCTTTAAACCAAAGTCTGAAAATAAAGCTATCAAAACTATTACAAGTCTTCAGTATTTGGTCATCTTTCCTTTTCCCTTACTGGTGCTAGGTACGTCACCCTTTTCAGCTTTAGCTGTAAGAAATTTTACAGGCAAGAGTGAGAAAACAAGGCTCACTTAGAATAACAACAAGTAATTCTTTAAACTTTTACATCAATTGCCAATACTAGGCTCAATAGAACTGAACAATGTGTTCTCTTAACTTTCTGAAAATTATAACATTCACTGAGGGTCTAATGACCATGAATCATGTCCACATTTATAAGTAATCTTTCAACTTTAACTTTAACAGTCATAAGACTATAAGGACTCCACGTACTTAAGGGGATCAACCCTTTGTACAATGTATTGTGCACAACCATTTTAACGCTAAACGTAAACCTCTAATAAAAGAGTTCATCTCAGTATTTAGAATACAAGTCTGCACCAAAGTAAGTTTGGTTTGGATACATTACAGGGTAATTTAGAATTCAACGGTCATCAACTAAGGATTAGTTGAATACAAAAGAAATAACTGTATGCTATGGAATAATCATAACTGAATCGATATTTGTAAATTAATATCATGCTTTAGGAATAATCTAATAGCATAAACATTGAATAATCATAACATAATTTGCTTTGAACAATATTAAGTCAAAGTTATTGATAATTAGATACCAAGCATGCATAATGAATAGTAATTTGAACGATAAAGTTGTTCAACACTAGAATATTAAAATATAGCGATTTGCATGCTAAATAACAAGTTACATTTAAAAGAAACTTGTTCAATAATAAATATACGATTTAGAATACTTGCATCCCTATGAACAATTAGATACAGGAGTTTTCTCAATAATAAACCATCTAGCTCTACGAAAGTGTAGAGTTAGCCACTTGTATTATTGAATTTGAATTAAAAACAATAATGTACTCAATGAAATTGAACTTGCATAATGAAGTTTTAGAGTTAGAAAACTTGCTCAAAAGAGTTTAAATATTCGCATAATTATAAAAGTAAAGTTAGAGAACTTACATTTAGCACAAGCTAACCCTTACCACTTGAATCTCAATACCCTATATATATGTCATCATGACATAATTAGTCATTACCAATCCTTTTATATCTATATAAACAAATATATACATCATGTAGGTTAAATTACCAATTCACATAATCAAACTATGTTAATACTAGTTAACCCTTGATAACATGCTCATTCATAGTTTAATACTACTGAAATCATCATTTAACATTCCTATTATTAACACATAACATTTATTTTCAAACTTTGTGTAATAAACTAAAACCTGCCGAATATTCGCTAACTTCACATTGCTATTTACGTTTACATTGTGGTTGGTATTGTGACAAGGCCAAGGCCATTGTTGTATGAAGTCACAAAGTTAACGATCATGGCTTCACGGCATGGCGCGTCACTGCATTTGTGCACGAACTTTAGATCTTTGGGCAGTAATGGGCGCCAAAGTCCAGAACTCGATGACCAAGCTCGGCAACAGCATGAACAAAAAGCCAAATTGGCCTACAAGTTCTAATCTAACAAACTCACTACATGTAATATATACAAAGACTTTCTGTAAACATATTTTAAAGACTCTAGCATGATTATACACATATAACAACACAATTATCAACTTTACAACACTCTATTTCACTACTTTTGGCAAAAACTCCATTTTTGACATTTTTAATGAAAATCAACACTGTGATTTTCTTTTTCAACCAAAAACAAAAGAAATTTAAAATATCATGGTTATGTTTATACATACTTTATCAAACTCAATAGTCAATTTATATATATTAACAATTAATCAAACCTTAATTTCATTTTAAACTAAGCCATACTCATATATTTTCATATAAACACTGTAATATGGTTTTCTTCACAAATTGCATACATACATGACTTAATTTCTCTATAATCACATATAAACTCATGAAACAACCTTTTACAAACAATTATCATACTAAACTATATACATATCAACAATTCATCTTTTACAATTATTTTACAGAGACTTTTTGGGAAGAGGAAAACTAAACTTTTAAAGAAAAAGATTGAGCTCCTACCTTTGATTAAGAAGATGATATCCTAGAGTTAGAAGAAGATGGTTATCCTTTTGATTATCAAGCTTCTTTTCCCAAAATTCCTTTCTCAATTTCTCTAGCCTTCCTTCCTCTCTTCTTTTCTCTCTGTAAACTCTTCAACCGAGTCTTCTTTCTCTTCTAACATACGCATTTAACAATATAACGATATATAGTAATAATATATATTAATGATATAATATAAATATAGATATAACTTATATCGCTTATGTTTTATTTGAAAATCAAAAGCCATAAGGCTTGTTTGGCTAACCACTAAAATATAATCAATTAATCCTTATGCCTTGTTTGGAAAAACACAATTAGAATAAAGATTTAATAGGCTTTGTTTGGCAAAACCTGAATTAACTCCTTTAATTTATTTTAATAACTCATTTATAACATGGTTATTCATCACACTTCTAATAATTTAAATAATCAATCAATTCAAATATTAATCTATTAAATTACTTTAACACATAAATCATTATCACATAATTATAATTTCCTTTATAATTATAATTTTATTCAACCAACTAACACTTTATTTTAATCACAAATTCCAATTAAAATATTATTATTCATTTAATCATTATTAGCTCTCTAACTTAATTATTAAATTAAATTGGTATATAATCTCATAACAATTAATTTTCTTAACTCCTTAATTATTTATACAACAAATAATTAACTAAACCACATCAACTCAAATTGAACAATTATTTATTTAACAATAAACATATCCATTAAATATTTATATAAATCAATAAATATTTAATATTATAATTTAAAATTCGGAATGTTACATCATTCCTCCTTACAAGGATTACATTCCTCGTAATCACAACTCAAACAAATCATTCGTTACATTCTTCCCTACTTACAAAGATTCCGTCCCCAGAATCGAAGACACAGATTAAACAAATAACTCAGGGTACTCTTTCAACATTTTCTCTTCGAGATCCCACGTAGCTTCTTCAACGTTGTGGTTCCTCCATATCACCTTCACAGAAGGTATAACCTAATTCCTGAGCACCTATTCTTTTCTGTCAACTATCTGAATAAGAATCTCTTCATAAGACAAATCTTTCTCGAACTGCAACGGTTCGTACTCGATCACGTGTTTATAGTCGGGTTTATATGGTCGTAACACCGAAATGTGAAAAACATTGTGAATGTTTTCCAACTCTGGAGGTAGAGCTACCTCATAAGCCACTTCTCCCACTCTTCGCAGCACTTCAAAGGGTCCAATAAATCTCGGGCTTAGCTTTCCCTTTTTACCGAAATGAATTTTCCCCTTCCAAGGAAAAACTATTAGGAATACATAACTTCCTACGTCAAATGCACGATTTTGCCTGTGTTGATCAGCATACATCTTCTGTCGGTCTTGAGCTGCTACCAATCTTGTCCTGATGAGTTTGACAACGTCGACAGTTTGTTGCACTAGTTCCGGTCCTAGCAGTTGACGTTCACCGACTTCATCCCAGCACAGTGGAGTTCTATACTTTCTGCCGTACAATGCCTTGTAAGGTGGCATGCTGATGCTCGCGTGGAAACTGTTGTTGTAAGCAAATTCCACCAACGGTAAATGTTCTTCCCAGCTTCCTTTAAAGTCCATGATGCATGTTCTCAACATATCTTCCAATGTCTGGATTGTTCGTTCGCTTTGGCCATCTGTTTATGGATGATAAGCCGTACTCATTCGCAACTGTGTCCACATACATTCTTGTAGTCTCTTCCAGAAGTTTGACGTAAATCGCGGATCTCTATTGGACACAATTGACACTGGCACTCCATGCCTCGAAACAATCTCTTTAACGTACAATCTTGCCAACTGATCAAGATTGAATCTAATCTTTATTGGTAAAAGTGCTGGCGATTTAAATCGGTCATCCACTATCACCCAAATCGCATCACATCCTCTCTGAGTAGCTGGAAGACCCACCACAAAATCCTTTATGATGTGTTCCCACTTCCATTCTGGTATTTCCAACGGTTGAAGTAATCCGCTGGGTCTTTGATGTTCGGCTTTTACTCTTTGACATGTCAAGCATTTCGCTACGCATTCTGCAACGTCCCTTTTCATAGTCGGCCACCAAAAATGTCGACGCAAATCTTGATACATTTTCGTGCTTCCTGGATGAATTGAATATCTTGAGCTATGAGCTTCGGTCAAAATTTCTTCTTTCAGCTCTGGTGTTGCTAGAACCCAGATTCTTCCCTCAAACCGTAGTAGTCCTTCAGTATCGATCTTGTATTTTACATCACTACCCTCAATCAGATTCTCTTTGATTTTTCCACACTCTTCATCTTGTAGTTGAGCATCCTTCACTTTGTCCACTAAAGTTGGACCAGCTTCTATCTGGAATAGATGTTCGTCAGATTCTTTTAGAAATTTGATTTCCAACTCCAGTTTTGTCATTGTTGAAATGAGCTCCTCCTGAGTTGTTATCAACATCAACTTTTCCCGACCTTTCCTGCTTAAAGCATCTGCAACCACATTCGCTTTGCTCGGATGATAAAAGATCTCACAATCGTAATATTTTATCAATTCCATCCACTTTCTTTGACGTATGTTCAAATCCTTCTGAGTGAAAATATTCTTCAAACTTTTGTGGTCTGTGTAGATCTCACATTTCTCTCCATAAAGATAGTGTCTCCATATCTTCAGAGCAAATACAACTGCAGCCAATTCCAAATCATGAGTCGGATACCCTTTCTCATAATCCTTCAGTTGTCTTGATGCATACGCAATAACTTTGCCTTTCTGCATAAGAACACAACCCAACCCTTTGTGTGAGGCATCACTATACACCACAAAATTTCCTGTATTATCTGGTAATGTCAACACAGGTGCCACACTTAGCTTCTTTTTCAAATCTTGGAAACTCTTTTCACATTTCTCCGTCCAAACGAATTTTACAGCTTTCCTTGTTAAATTTGTTAGCGGAGTGGCTATCTTAGAAAAATCTTGAATAAATCTTCTATAATAACCGGCCAGTCCCAAGAAACTCCTCACTTCTGACGGCGTTCTTGGTTGTTACCAATTGATCACAGCTTCCACTTTTGATGGATCCACTGAAATCCCATCTTTGTCAATCACATGACCCAAAAATTGTACACGGTCGAGCCAAAATTTGCACAAGAGAATTTTGCATAAAACTTTTCCTTTCTTAGTGTTTCCAATATCAAACGTAAGTGTTCCATGTGTTCTTCTTGAGTTTTGGAATACACTAGAATGTCATCGATGAATACCACTACAAACTTGTCTAAGAATGGTTTAAACACCCTATTCATCAAATCCATGAATGCAGCAGGGGCATTAGTTAAACCAAAAGACATCACCAGAAACTCGTAATTATCATACCGAGTTCTGAATGCCTTTTTAGGTATATCCTCCTTTCTTACCTTCAATTGGTGATACCCACTTCTCAAATCAATTTTCAAGAAATATTTAGCACCCTTCAACTGATCAAACAAGTCATCTATTCTAGGCAACGGATACCTGTTCTTAATAATGACCTTGTTTAACTCCCTATAATCAATGCAAGCACGCATTAATCCGTCCTTCTTCTTCACGAATAAAACTGGCGCTCCCCACGGCGATACGCTTGGTTGAATATATTTCTTCTCCAGCAGCTCTTGCAACTGTACCATCAGTTCCTTCATTTCTACTGGAGTCATTCTATACGGGGCCTTCAATATTGGTGTTGTTCCCGGCGCCAAGTCGATCACGAACTCTATTTCTCTGTCAGGTAGAAGTCCTGGCAAATCCTCTGGAAACACGTCTTCAAATTCCCTCACCACTGGTATCTCTTCTAGTTTCACACCCTTCTTCTTAGTATCGACTATGTAAGCTAAATAGCCCACACAGCCTTGACTCAACAATTTCTTGGCCTGCATAGTCGTCAGACATTTCATTTGTCTAGGAGACTTGATACCATAAAATACTACCTTTGACAGAGCCATAAGGTTTACACACTTCTTGTGACAATCAATTACCGCTCCATATTTGAACAGGCAATCCATTCCTAAAATAACATCGAACTCCCCAAGTCTAATCGGAATCAAATCTACCAACAAGTTATTCTCTTTAATAATCACCCTACAGTTCTTTTATACGAATCTAACATGGATTACTTCCTTATTCGCAATTTCTATATTCAAAGGAAAATTCAGTACTTTTCTAGGCAATTCTAACCTCTTAGCAAATTCATCAGATATAAACGAACAAGTAGCACCCGAATCGAATAATACATAAGCATTTATATCATTGATTGGGATAATACCTGACACTACATCTTTTAATTGCACAGCATCTTGTACAGTCATGTTGAAGGTTCTGGCTGTGGGTTTGTTTGATGTTGCAGGTCCTGCAATGGCCCATGTACCTCCATTGTTACCTCCATTGCTTCTGGTAGTCACTCCATCCTTCTTCTTAGGACATTCACGAGCAAAGTGATCCTTGGATCCGCATGTGAAGCACGCATTCTACTTTGATTGAGTGCAATTTGGGGCGATGTGACCCTCATGGCCATAATTGAAGCAAACTCGTTTACCCATCAAGCACGCACCCTTGTGAAATTTCTCGCATGTCGCACATGCTTCAAACTTTCTGCTTTAGTTCTAGAAACTGCACTTCTAACTGACTCTCCAAACTCTCCGGAAAATAGGTCTCGAAGAACAACTCCTTGAACCTATCCCAGGTCATCACTCCTGGCCCTTCACGAGTTTTATTGGCCTGCCACCAATAACTAGCTTCTGCTTTCAACATGAATGTTGCGAAAGCAGTCTTCTGGTCATCCCCTACCCTAGCGACATCAAATACTTTTTCTATCTCCATAATCCAGGTTTGTGCTTCAACTGGATTCATGGACCCACGGAATTCAGGTGGTCCAACCGCCTTGAAATCCTTAAACGTTGTACCATGGTTTTGTGGTCGATTTCGCAACGCCTCTGCCAAGAAGTGTCACTAATTGTTGAACGGGGTTACCATCAACATTGTCGTTATTGGTTCCTTCAGTGATTCTCTGTCTTGGTGGCTGACATCTGGGAGGCATTTTCTGTTAAAATACATTCATTAGATTATTATTCAACTCTTTTAAGAAATTTCTACTTAACTTACCTCCAAAAGAAATAACCACATAACACTTTGAATAAAGTAACAACTTTTATTTATTCATAACCTTTTTGAAAACATAAAACAATAGCATCACTGTTATTTACATTACTTTCCTGAACTACAAAAGTTTCAGGACAACATCATAGTCATATCCCATAGGTTGCATAACACTTGGGATTTACAATTTATTTAATATTTCATTTATCGTATAACAACTACGATGTTCTATTAAGATACTTCTTAGCCCTATCACGTCTTTTTTCTTCCATGACCGGAACATTGTTCTGCGATCTAATACGATATGATGGCTGCCTCAAATCGAATCGGATATCCTATGTGTGACGCCCCAAAATAGGTATACAACACCCATTCCGAGTCGCCAAATACATGGTACGTAAAAGCAAACTACAACTTCAATAATACAATTGTCGTGCAAAATACGACAAACACATCTTTGTGAGTTTAAATACAAATATTGTCTTCTAGACAATATCCACACTCAAATAAGTCCTCATTACAATTATTCAAACACTATTTTATAAAAATAGTGAGGTATCTGCTAAAACATCTTTCTAGAACCATCACTCCATACCCGACTAGATCCTGCTATGTTCTCACCTCCTGAGAAGAAAAATGGAACAAAAAGGAAAACGGTGAGCTCAACTAGCCCAGTAAAGAATATTATGACTAAGATAATTTACAACAAATTATCATTAGTTTTCAACAAGGAAAAATCTGATAAAATATAATAGACAACAAGTTTTAGATCAACAACCGCAATGTAAAGCAAAGAATCCATTAGAAGAGTCAAGTAGAGAATGAGTTCTACTATCTTCTAAGATTTAAAAGTCCATCATCAATATTTTATCCCTGTAACAACAATCAATATACATCTTTAATCAAATATTCATCTTTGCACTTACTACGGCCAAAGATATTCATTTGTATCACCCGGTTGGTCGTATTCATCTCAACACCTATTCATCTTTGCACTACGGGCCAAAGATATTCATCAGTTAATCATTCATCTTTGCACTACAGGCCAAAGATATTCAGTAATATCATCATTTAGGACTAAGGATGATGAAAAATATTTTAAAGAAAACGAATCCAGTGAGACAGAAGGACAAATAGTAGAGATTCATATAACAGTTTATCAAAGATCAATAATACTTCATAAATACCAATTTTGAAGCAGAATTAAAAAATAAAGATCAAAACATGGATACAATCAAAGATAGTAACCAAAATAGACATCTTGGACAAAAAGAAGAAAATTTCATTTTTTTTCGGTGAATAGTGCCGTATTCGTGAATAGTACCGTATACGTGAATAGTGCCGTATACGTGAATAGTAACCCCGACACAAAAAGTTCCAAATTTGATAAAAACGTTCACCAATATTTCGGCATAATGATATTGAAGAAAATAATATCATTTAAGAAGAAAATAACATCCCTTACCTCAAAATAACCGTACTTCTGACTGAATTTCGGATATAGTGCTGACAGAAACTTGCACCGTATAGCAACACTAAAAAAATACTCACAAGAATACGCTCGATAATATAGAGGGAGAAAGAGAGAAAACTTGTTTCTGGTGTGATTTTCAATTCTAACTTAGCCCTCTATTTATAGGAAAATGTTATAACGCCATAGGAGACTAAAATAATAAAATATATTATTTCTTTTTCTTCTTCCACGCCACCTCAATTTGTCAAGCCAGCCACCAGCCATCTTTGAACCAAAAGATAGCAGCCCATGTGTTGATAACCAAGTGGGTCCCACCCATAAATTAATAAAAATTATTTTATTTCCCGAAACTTCAACAATTCATAGAAAATTGACCGTTTATCAGAAAAATACGAATTTTATGTCCATTCTGCCTGAAATCGAATTATATACAACTTTGTAGCTTTGAGTTTTTCCAAATTCCAAACCTACAATATCCGAAATCCACAAACGAATGATTTTTAATACCTCCACACCGACAAAATACTGATAAAACACCTCAGCATTAATTCTTTCATTTTTATCCGCATAAAAATAAATATATCCATCATTTATATCCACATAAAATAAATATTTCCTTATCATATAAATCAATAATTAATTATTCACAAATAATATTACAGAATCACAATTATGACAACCATGCCGTTCCCAGGAAAGAAGGGCTTTCCAATAAGAATTTTTCCTTACTGGCGCACAATTAGGTGACCAAACATCTCCTTGACAGAACTTTCTAGACATTGCTAATAATGCTATCTAATAATATTATTCAAATAATATGAATTATTGATCTGATAATGGGAAATACTGTGCAGTGATAATTATTGTAACAACAATAATATAAAATATCAACGCAACAATTATTGAATCAATAAAATAAAATATTGAACAGTAATTACTATAACAATTATTGAGTAGTGCCTTCTTACGTAAGAATCAATAATTCAAAAATACTGTGCATCCACGCGTATTACTGTATTTTAACCACTGGGTATTCCAACAGTGTTAATGGTAACAACTACGTCATTATTTATAAAAACTCAAACTTGTCATTTTCTTCATCCGACAGTTATTCTGTTATGGGACCCACAAATGACTGCGCCGTCGTACGAATATTCCCCGACAACAAGAATATTCCACGACCAAACGAATATTCCCCAACAACAATGATTATTTTATAACCACTTGCTTATTTTGCAAAATTTGCACATTTCACCCATAACCAAAATATTATATCAATTTAACACCTTATTATTCACAATAATAATTAGAGGAAATTCGATTTTATTTATAATAAGTTGGGGTCTTACAACCTTCCCTCCTTATAAAATTTCGTCCTCGAAATTAACGTGCGTACCTGGTGTTTCGAAAAGGTGAGGGTACCTCGCTTTCATTTCCGATTCCAACTCCCAGGTCATTTCCTCAATAGCATGGTTTCTCCACAAAACCTTAACTTGTGGTCTAACCTTCGTGCGTAGGACATGCTCTTTCCTATCCAAGATCTTAACAGGTACTTCTTCGTACGTTAAATCTTCGGCTATCTCGTCTGGTTCTAAAGCAATAATATGGTTCGGGTCTTTCACATATTTATGAAGCATGGATATGTGAAAAACATTATGAACACGAGACATACTTGGAGGTAATGCGAGTCTATAGGCCACATTTCCTATTCGGTCAAGAATCTCAAATGGACCAACAAATCGTGGATTGAGTTTTTCTCTCTTTCCAAATCTTGTAACTCCCTTCCATGGAGCAACACGTAACAATACATGATCTCCAATATTAAACTCCACGTCCTTTCTATGAAGATCAACATAACTCTTTTGTCGATCTTGTGAGGTTTGAATACATTGTCGAATCATTTGGATCTTTTCTGTAGTCATGTGTACTAATTCTGGTCCCAACAACGTTGCTTCTCCCACCTCGTCCCAAAGATCTTTGGAGAAGCGACACTTTCGTCCATACAACGCCTCAAATGGAGCCATGCCTATACTTGCTTGATAACTGTTGTTGTAGGAGAATTCCACCAGTGGCAAGTACTTATCCCAACTTCCTTTAAAATCTAGGACACAAAGTCTTAATAGATCTTCAAGGGTTTGAATAGTCCTCTCTGATTGTCCGTCTGTTTGAGGATGGTATGCCGAACTGAATCGCAAATCCCTGCCCATAGCTTTCTGCAAGATAACCCAAAATCGTGAAGTGAATCTTGGGTCACGATCCGAAACTATGGATACTGGCATGCCATGCAATCTCACAATCTCATTCACGTACATGCGAACAAGACGTTCAAAGGAATAAATCTCACGTATCGGTAAGAAATGGGCAGACTTGGTTAATCTATCAACAATAAGCCAAATAGCATCTATGCCTTGAGAAACTTTGGGAAGACCTATAACGAAATCAATAGTAATGTGTTCCCACTTCCATTTCGGAATCTCAAGTGGTTGTAATGGACCCTTTAGCACTTGATGCTCCGCCTTTACACGTTGACAAGTTAAACACCTCGAGATAAACTCCGCAATCTCTCTCTTCATATTATTCCACCAAAATGTATGTCGAATATCATGATACATTTTCGTACTCCCAGGATGGATTGCAAACGGTGTGTTGTGTGCCTCCATCATGATTCTATGCTTCAAATCAAAGTCGTTAGGAACACAAAGTCTGGAGTTGAATCTAAGTATTCCTTCTTCATCGATTCTCGCTTCTGGAATAGCTCCTTCTTGCACTTTCTTCTTCATACGTATAAGCCCCAGGTCCGTAGCTTGAGCAGCTTTAACTTTATCGATTAAAGTCGGTTCTACTCGTATATTCGCCATTATCATGTGGGTCCTTGGAGTCTTTATTTCTACCTCCATCCTTTGTAAGTCATACAGAATGGGCCTTTGCATTGACAATATCGCTTTTCGTACTCAAGATATGATCTTCTACTCAATGCGTCAGCTACTACGTTCGCTTTTCCAAGATGATATTGAATAGTGTGATCTTAATCTTTCAATAGTTCAAGCCAACGTCGTTGCCGCATGTTGAGTTCTTTTTGGGTGAAGAAATATTTGAGACTTTTATGGTTCGTATAAATCTCCACTTTCTCCCTATACAAGTAGTGTCTCTAAATTTTTAACGTGAATACGACTGCTGCCAACTCCAGATCATGAGTAGGATAATTCCTCTCATATTCTTTGAGTTGTCACGAGGCATAGGCTATGACTTTCCCATGTTGCATGAGAACACATCCTAACCCTTTGCCTGAAGCATCGATGTAGATAACAAATTCATCCGCATTCGGATGGTATTGCGAGCAGTGCTTTAAATGAGTCTCCTCTTGAGCACTTGAAACTCTTCTCGCATTCCTCGCTCCATACTTAATTTTGTATCTTCTCGAGTCGGTGAGTTAATGGAGTAGCGATTCGAGAAAATCCTTCCACAAATCTCCGATAATAACCATTAAGCCCGAAAAGCTACGGACTTGATCCACCGACTTTCGGTTGCTCCCAACGTGCAGATCGCTTCAATCTTCGTCGGGTCAACAGATACTCCATGTTTTGACACCACGTGCCCAAGGAATGCTACTTCCTCAAGCCAGAACTCGCGTTTCTTCAGTTTGGCATAAAGCTTGTTTTCACGAAGCCTTTCAAGTATCAGCTTCAAATGGTGCTCATGATCTTCACGGCTTTTGGAATAGATGAGGATGTCATCAATAAAGACAACAACGAACTGATCCAAATATTCCTTGAATACTCGGTTCATCATATCCATGAAAGCAGCTGGAGCATTAGTCAATCCAAAAGACATGACTAAGAATTCATAATGCCCGTACCGAGTTCTGAAGGCAGTCTTTGGAATATCCTCAGTTTTAATCTTCAACTGATGATATCTAGAACGAAGGTCGATTTTTGAAAAGAATTGTGCTCCTTGCAACTGGTCGAACATGTCATCAATTCGAGGTAACGAATACCTATTCTTGATGGTGACATGGTTCAATTCTCGGTAGTCAATACAAAGTCGCATACTCCCGTCTTTCTTCTTTACGAATAAAACAGGAGCACCCTAAGGAGATGTACTAGGACGAATGAAACCGATGTCTAATAACTCCAGTAGTTGGACTTTTAACTCTTGAAGTTCAATAGAAGTCATTCGATATGGGGTTTTATAAATGGGCTTTGTACCCGGTTCAAGGTCAATAAAGAATTCAACATCACGTTCTGGGGGTAGACCGGGAAGTTCTTCAGGAAATACATCAGGAAATTCTCTAACAATAGAAATATTATTCAAATCTGACTTGTCTTTGTTCAAATCCATAACATGGGCTAAGAAAGCTTGACATCCGTTTTTCTATAAACGAATAGCTTTGTGGCTTGATATGACAGTGACTGATTTTAGAGGTTTAGTAGTTTGAATTCGTATGACAGATTGGTTAAGAATATGAAAACTAACAACCTTACGAAAACAATCAATTTTAGCATGATGAGTGGTTAACCAATCAATTCCTAAAATCACATCAAAAGTAAGTATCTTTAAAGAGATAAGATCAACAGGTAATGTGATAGTGCCAACTTGGATCATGCAAGATTTATAAACTGTAGATGTAACGAAGGTTTCACCCAACGGAGTTTCAACAGATAAGTCAAAGTCCAATTTCTCAGGAGTCAAGTTTAAACGTTGAGCACAAGCAGGAGAGATAAAAGAATGGGTAGAACCGGTATCTAGTAAGGTATAAAATTTCACAAAAGTTCAAGATTAGCTTACCCGTGATCACCTCGTTCGGGTTCCTCACGTTTTGGCCAGTCACGACAAACGCTCCTCCAAGAACCGCTGATTTCGACTTATCCGGGATAGCCCTTAGAGTTACCATCCCCATTGAACTTGGTTTTGCTACAGAACAATCCCGAGCTATGTGGCCTTCCTTTCCATAGTTGTAACATACCTTGGATTGTTGTGGGATGGTTTCAATGATATGTCCCTCTTTCCGCATTTGTAATATCTAAGCGGCGGTCGTTCTCCTCCCCTAGAATTTGTTATTGGTCTTTGGTCTCTTCTTTGATGTCTTCCCGTCATTGTTGAATCTCCTCTTTCTGAAATTTCTACTTGACTCACCTCTCCTATTATCATGGCCACGATGACCACCCGAGTGGTTACCGCCTTTGTTCGTATTTTTCCCTCCTCGTTAGTTATCATCGCTCACGACGATGATCTTGCATCAGTGTATGACCACGGTTGTGGTCCCTCGGTTGAACATACTCACTATCTCACTCTAATAATTGAGCCATGTTGACAACATCTGAATATAAAGAAAATTTATGAGAGATAAGGTATTGACGAATCTCGAGTTTTAGACCTCTCAGAAACATCCTTTTCATTCATTCCTCATTCTCTACCAAATGAGGTACAAACCTCGATAACTCAATTGAACTTCGCCAGATTGGGACACCATCATGTTGTTTTGTTCGATCGATAAACTCTACCTCCTTCATATGATTTAATACTTTCGGAAAGTACTTGTCATTAAATAGTTTCAAACGTTTCCCAAGACATGTTGAGTGCAAAGAAGTCGAGTACGCTTCACGAGACTCAACCAAGAGTCCGCCTCACCGCGGAACATAAAGGTGGTGAATGGAACCTTCTGTTCCTCCGTACATCCCAAGAAATCGAATATCTTTGTAATTTGTTTGACCCATGTTTCCGCCTTGATCGGATCTCGCTTTCTAATAAATTCTGGTGGTCCCAACTCCTTGAATCGCTTTGGTTGTGATGATCGCGCGTCGCTATCACTTCCACCGTATTTTGTACACGAGTCTCCCAAATGCGATTTTGCATAACCGCAAAAAGCTCCTAAACATTCCATCATTCATCGTTTGCTCAGTAGTGTTATTACATGGAGGAATATTGTCTTCGCTGCACGCGTTCTCCTGGTTTTGTGACTAAAGGTTGTTCCACGATCTCATACACTTCATTGTTAACGTTCTCAAAGAACCATTCTTAAATATCGCCATAAAACAAGGGTTAATTAAACAAATTAACATATCACATAATATCCCTATATTATGATCGACCAACAAATGAGCTTAGATAGGACACACTAGCGAAGGATTTACTCATCTCTCCCTCCTAGTTCTATTCCCGATCTCCGCCAGAGACCATATCCCTAAGCTCGATACCAACCGCGACGCCTAAAAAATAGGTATACAACACCCATTTCGAGTCGCCAAATAAATGGTACAGAAAGCAAACTACAACTTCAATAATACAATTGTCGCGTGCAAAATATGACAACACATATCGTGAGTTTAAATACAAATATTGTCTTCTAGACAATATCCACACTCAAATAAGTCCTCATTATAATTATTCAAACACTATTTTACAGAAATAGTGAGGACTGCTAAAAGCTCAACTTTTGAATCAAGAATGAATAACAAGAAACAAAAGAATTCTGAGGGTCATAAGACCTTGAACTATGTCCTAGGTTATCAAGGGTTATACTTGAAACCTTTAACGATCATAAGACTATGGACCTTTCTACTCGTGCTTAGGGGATCAACCCTTAGTACCATCATCGTGCACAATATCTTAACGCTTAGCGATAAGTAAATCCTTTGCGAGGGTTGTTCATCTCGGTTTGATATTCGAGTCCGTACCAAAGGAAGTTTGGTTTGGATAATTCAATAAGGTTTCAAATTTAGAACGCGTTCATCAACTAAGGACTAGTTGAATCAATAAAGTTCACTAGTCTAATAAGGTTCAACAATAATGATATTCGATTTGAATAATAATCTCAAGAAGTATCTTTGTAAGACCGAAATTTTTAAATAAAAAGGAATTTCCTTTATTTATTATTTTGAAATAGTAAGGGTTGATTTGATTAATGTGGATAGTTAAGGGTTAAATACGCAAATATTTCAAAATAAGCAAGTGGTTATAAAATATTAAATCTTTGTCGGAGAATATTCGTTTGGTCGTGGAATATTCGTATTGTTGGGAATATTTAAATGCGACCTGCCAGCGAACCATGTGGGCCCCATAACGAAAGCGATTGGATGAAGAAAGCGACAAATATAAGTTGGTTATAAATAACGGCGTAGTTATTACTGATTAAGGCTGTTGGAATGCGGTGGTTAAAATACTGATGTCTGGCGTGGTTCTTGGCGAAGCTACACGGTATTTGCATGAAAGATTGTTGAATTATTGATCCTTACGTAAGAAGGCACTACTCAATAATTATTATAGTAGTTCTTGTTCAATAGTTTATTTTATTGATTCAATAATTCTTTGCGTTGGTATTTTATATTATTGTTGTTTCAATAATTGTCATCGCACAAGATTTCCCATTATCGGATCAATAATTCATATTATTTGAATAATATTATTAGATAACATTATTGGCAATGTCTAGAAAGTTACGTCTAAGGAGAGGTTTGGTCACCTAATTGCGGCGCTTAATGAGAGATCCTTATTGGAAAGCCCCCCTTCTCGGGAACTACCGGCTGGTTGTCATAATTGTGATTCGTAATATTATTTGTGAATAATTAATTATTGATTCATATGATAAGGAAATATTTATTTTATATGAATATAAATGATGGATTTATTTATGTGGTTATTAATGAAGGAATTAATGTTGAGGTGTTTTATCAGTATTTTATCGGATTGGAGGTATTAAAAATCAAATCAGGGGTTTTGAGATATATTGCGGGGGTTATAATTTTTAATCCGACCGTTGGATTGTGGTAATTTTTGGGTATGTTATACATACATAAGTTGAGTATATGTCCACAAATTTTGAACCGTTAAAAATGCATGAATGATTTGTTGTGAATTTTAAGAGGTGTCGGATTCGGAAATTAGGTTTATAATTGATTTTGGTGGAAAATTCTAGAATTGAGTGGGCCCCACTTGTGGTTGGTGAAAAAATGTGCTGAATTTTATTTCAAATGTGGTGGGTGGCAATAGTAGCAGGTAAAGCCATCGTGTGGCAGTCAAGTGCGCTTTTGCCGGCTAACATTTTCCTATAAATAGAGGGCTAAGTTAGAATTGAAAATCACACCAGAAACAAAGTTTTCTCTCTTTCTCTCTCTATATTATTGAGTGTATTTTGTGAGTATTTAGATACTTTGAGAGTTTCTTTATCAAAGATAAGTTTCATTCAAAGATCACTTGAGCCTTTCCTTCCAAGAAAATTGATTCTTTGAGGTAAGGGATGTTATTTTCTTCTCAAATGATATTAATTCTTCAATATCATTATCTTTGAAATATTGGTTGGTACTTTTTATCAAATTTGGAACTTTTTCATGCCTGGGGTTACTATTCATGAGTTACTATTCACGAGTTACTATTCATGAGTTACTATTCACGAGTTACTATTCACGAGTACTATTCATGAAGCGTGAAGATGTTTTTTGTGGAATTTCTATCTTTTGGTGTAGAGTTACTATTCACGATATGGCCTTATTCACGATATCCAAGCACTATTCACTTAATACGGCACTATTCACCGAAAAATGAAAATTTTTCTTTTCGTCCAAAATATCTATTTTGGATACTAGCTTTGATTGTATCCATGTTTTGATCATTCTTGAATTTTACACCACTATGATTATTTTTGAGGTATTTTTGGACGTGGATAAAACCAAAGGCAAAGATGAATGATTTCGAAGAATATCTTTCATTCAGTAGTGCAAAGATGAGCAGGTGTTTAAATGAACATGACCGACTGATGAATATCTTTGGCCTGTAGTGCAAAGATGAACAGGTGTTTAAATGAACATGACCGACTGATGAATATCTTTGGCCTTTAGTGCAAAGATGAGCAGTGTTGAGATGAACATGATGGATTGATGAATATCTTTGGCACAGTAGTGCAAAGATGAATATTTGATTTGAGATGAATATTGATTGATGTTACTGGGGATAAAATATTGATGATGGACTATTAAATTCATAGATTATAGTAGATTTCATTCTCTACGTAACTCTTCTATGAATTATTATTTCATTGCGAATATTGATCCGAAACTTGTTGTCTATTGTATTCTATCGATTTTTCCCTGTTGGAGACTAACGATAATTTGTTGTATATTATCTTAGTCATAACATTCTTTCTTTGGGCTAGTTGAGCTCACCCTTTTCCTTGTTGTTCCATTTTTCTTCTCGGGGAGGCGAGAATGTAGCGAGTACTAGAGTGGGTATGGAATGAAGGTTCTAGAGAGAGTTGTTTAGTAGTCCTCACCATTATTGTAAAATAATGTATCAATAAATGTGATGAGGATTTATTTGAGTATAAATATTGTCTAGAAGATAATATTTGTATTTAAACTCACAGTTTTATTGTTGTGATAATAAAGTTGTAGTTGTTTCTGTACCATGTATTTGGCGACTCAGAATGGGTTGGATGGAATGGACCTATTTTGGGGGCGTCACGGTTAATATCGAGCTTAGGGATATGATCTCTGGCGGAGATCGGGGAATAGAACTAGGAGGGAGGCGAGTAAATCCTTCGCTTAGTGTGTCCTACCTAAGCTTATTTGTTAGTTGGTCAGTATATAGGGATATTATGTGATATATTGATTTCCTTAATTAACCCTTATTTTATGACAGTATTTGAGAATGTCGATTGAGAATATTAATAGTGGTGTAAATGAGACCGTGGAGATGCATATTTTAACAACGAGGAGAAGCGTGCAACAGTGGCAATGTACCTCCGTGAATAACACCACCGAAAGCGATGATGATGAAGCGAGGGGATGTTTAGAAGCTTTTTGCGGTTCATGCAAAATCGCACGAGGAGACTCGTGTTCAAAATACTGAGGAGGAGATGATAGCAATTCACGGGTGGTCACGGCCAAGCGGTTCAAAGAGTTGGGACCACGAGTGGGAAAGCAGATCCGATCATGGCGGAAACATGGGTCAAGCAAATTACCAAGATATTCGATGTCTTGGGATGCACGAAGGAACGAAAAGTTCCATTCGCTACTTTTATGTTCCGTGGTGATTCTTTGGTGGGAATCGTGAAGCGTACCCATTCACCGCACTCGGCATGTCGTGGGAGACGTTTGAGAAGCGATTCAATGACAAGTACTTCCACGAAAGTATTCGTCATATGAAGGAAGTGGAGTTTATTAGATTGGGTAAGAATAACATGGCGGTGTCCCGACGAGGCGAAGTTTGCGGAGTTATCCGTGTTTGCACCTCATTTGGTGGAGAATGAGGAACGTATGGCGGCGGATGTTTCGAGAGGTTTGAAACGGCTAAGACACGTCAAGTATCTCATTTCTCATAAATTTTCTCTCTATTCAGGATGTGTAAAGCAGGGCTCGATTGTTAGAGCGAGATAACGAAATACGTTCAACCGAGGGACCATAACGAGGATCATACCAAAGATAAGAAATCATCGTGAATAACGATAACCGGTGGAGAAAGAAGAATACGGACAAAGGCGGTAACCACTCCGGTGGTAATCGTGGCCATGAAAATAGAAGAAGCGAGTCGGGAGGAGATTTTAAAAGAGGAGATTCAACAACGACCATGTGAAGGCGTCGGCGCCGATGTGAGCAACTAGTTCAAGGGAGGAGAAAGACCACCGGTCAGATATGTTACAAAAATGCGGAAAGAGGGACATATCAGCCCAAACCCGCCCACAACAGTTTAAGGTATGTTATAATTGTGGAAAAGAAGGACATATCGCTTCGGGATTATGCGATATCGAAACCTAGTGCTTGTTGAGGCGGTGACTCAAAAGGATGTCCGGAAAAGTCAAAGTCAGCGGTTCTTGGAAGAGCGTTTGTCGTGTCGGTCAAAATGCGAGGAACCTTAACGAAGTTAGCAGGTTAGTTAATTATAAATTCTTGCGAAGTTTATACCTTACTAGATACCGGTTCTACCCATTCTTTTATCTCTCTTGCTTGCGCTCAACGTTTGAACTTGACTACGGAGAAATTAGACTTTGACCTATTTATGGAGACTCCGTTAGGAGAAACTTTCATTACATCCGTTGTTTAGAAATCTTGTTTGATTCAAGTTGGCACTATCACATTACTTGTTAACCTTATTTCTATAGAGATATTGTTTTTGATGTGATTTTAAGGTTAACTACTCATCATGCAAAATTGATTACTTTTCGTAAGGTTGTTAGTTTTCATATTCTAAGCAACCTATTATTCGAATTCCGGCAATCAAACCATTGAAGTCAAACATTTTCATATCAAACCATGAAGTCATTCGTTTATTACGGATGTCAAGTTTTCTTAGTCCATGTTATGGATTTGAATAAAGACACGTCAGATTTGAATAATATTCTTGTTGTTATTGATTTTTCACGGACGTATTTTCGAAGAATTTCTTGGCTTACTCCCAAAGATCGATATTAAATTTTGTATCGACTTTGAACCCTAAGACAAAACTCATTTCTAAAATCTCATATCGAATGGCTCCTATTGAACTTGAGTTAAAAATTCAACTATAGAATTTGGTACCGAGCCTTTATCTCGGTGACTTCCTTTGTGGAATGCACTAAGCGGAACTCTCTGTAGAGGGGACGTCATATTCGATGCGATAGTAAATCGATAGGTGTCATTGTGACGTCTTTATCCAAGATTGGGATATGAGTCGCGGTTGAGAGCAACCTAAGTCAAGATGTCGAAATGCGTAGTTTTCTAGGCTTAGTTGGTTATTATCGGAGATACGTTGAAGGATATTCTCGAATCGCTATTCCATTAACGTAGCTAACTCAGAGAGATACAAAATTGAATGGAGCAAGGAATGTGGGAAGAGCTTGAAGAACTCAAGAGGAGACTCATTTAAGACGTGTTACGACCATGCCATCCCGGAAAAGCGAGCGTGGTAGGCGGCGTGTTGAGTAGAAGATCGTATACAAATACGAGTACGATGTTGTCAAAGACTAATTTCAGTATAATATACAAATAATAGAGATGGAGATGAAAACTCTAGGTACCCACGTGATGATATACGAGATGCGTGATGATATACGAGTATAATCGACTTTAATCGATAAAGTTAAAGTCATTCAAGCTACACAACCGGAGTGATGAATTTGAAGAAGGAGGTGCAAGAAGTTGTTATTTTAAAAGCGAGAATCGGTGAGGTGAGAAAGCTCAAACCTTCGATTTATTAATCTAGTTGAAATTCTCGATCGAATAGGGCTGTGGCTTATAGACTCGCTTTTACCGCCAAGTATGACGCGTGTTCATAGCGTTTTTCACGATCGATGTTACGTAAATATGTGGACGACCGAAACACGTCATTGAGTTAGAACCGAGGACGAGATAGTCAAGACTTAACGTACGAGGAGGTACTGTCAAGATTTTGTAGAGGAAAGAACACGACCTATGTACCGAGGTTATACCATAAGTTAAAGTTTTGTGGAGAAACCATCTTTATTGAGGAAATGACACGGGACTTGGAAGCGAAAATGAAAGCGAGGTATCTTTACCTTTTGAAACACCAGTGCGTCGTCAATTTCGAGGACGAAATTTCATAAGGAGGGAGGTTGTAAGACCGAAATTTTTTAAATAAAAAGGAATTTCCTTTATTTATTATTTTGAAATAGTAAGGGTTGATTTGATTAATGTGGATAGTTAAGGGTTAAATACATAAATATTTCAAAATAAGCAAGTGGTTATAAAATATTCGCATCTTGTCGGAGAATATTCGTTTGGTAAATGGAATATTAAATGATCTTTGTTGGGAATATTAAATGCTGACCCAGCGGTGACCCATGTGGGCCCCATAACTAAAGCGATTGGATGAAGAAACGACAAATATAAGTTGGTTATAAATAACGGCGTAGTTATTACCGTTAAGATTGTTGGAATACCGTTGGTTAAAATACGATAATACGCTGTGGTTGACAAGATGGCATGCAGTATTGCACGTGATTGTTGAATTATTGATCCTTACGTAAAGAAGGCACTACTCAATAATTATTACGATGAGTTCTTGTTCAATAGTTTATTTTATTGATTCAATAATTCTTTGCGTTGGTATTTTATATTATTCTTTGTTTCAATAATTGTCAACGCATGTATTTCCCATTATCGGATCAATAATTCATATTATTTGAATAATATTATTAGATAACATTATTGGCAATGTCTAGAAAGTTCATCTAAGGAGAGGTTTGGTCACCTAATTGCGGCGCCAAGAAGGAGAGATCCTTATTGAAAGCCCCTCTTTCACGAAGCTACTGGTTATCATAATTGTGATTACGTAATATTATTTGTGAATAATTAATTATTGATTCATATGATAAGGAAATATTTATTTTATATGAATATAAATGATGGATTTATTTATGTGGTTATTAATGAAGGAATTAATGTTGAGGTGTTTTATCGTTATTTTATCGGATTGGAGGTATTAAAAATCAAATCGGGGGTTTGAGATATATCATGGGGTTATAATTTTAATCCCGACCGTTGGATTGTGGTAATTTTTGGGTATGTTATACATACATAAGTTGAGTATATGTCCACAAATTTTGAACCGTTAAAAATGCACGAATGATTTGTTGTGAATTTTAAGAGGTGTCTGATTAGGAAATTAGGTTTATAATTGATTTTGGTGGAAAATTCTAGAATTGAGTGGGCCCCACTTGTGGTTGGTGAAAAAATGTGCTGAATTTTATTTCAAATGTGGTGGGTGGCAATAGTAGCGAGTGTAAAGCCATCGGTAGTGAGTCAAGTCTCGCTTTGGTAGGCTAACATTTTCCTATAAATAGAGGGCTAAGTTAGAATTGAAAATCACACCGAAACAAAGTTTTCTCTTTCTCTCTATATTATTGAGTGTATTTTGTGAGTATTTAGATACTTTGAGAGTTCTTTATTCAAGACAAGTTTCATTCAAAGATCACTTGAGACCTTTCCTTCCAAGTAAAAGATTCTTTTGAGGTAAGGGATGTTATTTTCTTCTCAAATGATATTAATTCTTCAATATCATTATCTTTGAAATATTAGTTGGTACTTTTATCAAATTTGGAACTTTTTTCATGTGGGGTTACTATTCATGAGTTACTATTCACGAGTTACTATTCATGAGTTACTATTCAGAGTTCTTATTCACGAGTACTATTATGAAGCGTGAAGATGTTTTTTTTGTGGAATTTCTATCTTTTGGTGTTTGAGATTACTTATTCACGTATCTGACTTTTCACACGATATCTGACACTATTCACTTATCACTGCAAGATTATTCAATAGAAAAATGAAAATTTTTCTTTTTAGTCCAAAATATCTATTTTGGATACTAGCTTTGATTGTATCCATGTTTTGATCATTCTTGAATTTTACACCACTATGATTATTTTTGAGGTATTTTTGGACGTGGATAAAACCAAAGGTAAAGATGAATGATTTCGAAGAATATCTTTGGCTCAGTAGTGCAAAGATGAGCGGTGTTTAAATGAACATGACCGATCGATGAATATCTTTGGCACTGTAGAGTAAAGATGAATAGGTGTTTAAATGAACATGACCGATCGATGAATATCTTTGGCCTTTAGTGCAAAGATGAGCAGTGTTGAGATGAACATAATGGATTGATGAATATCTTTGGCTCAGTAGTGCAAAGATGAATATTTGATTTGAGATGAATATTGATTGATGTTACTGGGGATAAAATATTGATGATGGATTTGTTAAATTCATAGATTATAGTAGATTTCATTCTCTACGTAACTCTTCTATGAATTATTATTTCATCATGAATATTGATCCGAAACTTGTTGTACATTGTATTCTATCGATTTTTCCTGTTGGAGACTAACGATAATTTGTTGTATATTATCTTAGTCATAACATTCTTTATTGGGCTAGTTGAGCTCACCCTTTTCCTTGTTGTTCCATTTTTCTTCTCGGGAGGCAAGAATGTAGCGAAGTACTAGTCGGGGTATGGAATGAAGGTTCTAGAGAGAGTTGTTTAGTAGTCCTCACCATTATTGTAAAATAATGTATCAATAAATGTGATGAGGATTTATTTGAGTATAAATATTATCAGAAGATAATATTTGTATTTAAACTCACAGTTTTATTGTTGTGATAATAAAGTTGTAGTTGTTTCTGTACCATGTATTTGGCGACTCAGAATGGGTTGGATGGAATGGACCTATTTTGGGGGCGTCACATATACAATAGAACAATTATTGTATAACTGAATCATGCTTTGAAAAGATAATAAATTTTAATATAACAATTGAACTTGAATAATAGTAACGATAATTTACTCGAGGTAACTAATAACTTGAACAATAATGACAAGTAGGGTTAGGAAACTTGCCTCGTGCGTATGCTAAACGATTACTACTTCCGTTCACCACAAATCCTACACACATACCATATGTATTCACGACATTCATTAGTTACATTTTCACTTAATTATTTAATATAAACTCCACTTTATTTAACAAATCATTACCCTTCTAATTTAATTACTTAATTAAATTAGAATATTTTCATTCTCTTACTATTATTACACTCGAATAAATTATTTCATATAATTTCCATCGAATATTTATTTTATTCCATAAATATCTCAATTAAAATATTTACTTTATTTTATAAATATTTTAATAATAATTTTCATCGAATATTTATTTTATTCCATAAATATCTCAATTAAAATATTTAATTTATTTTATAAATATTTTAATAATAATTTTCATCGAATATTTATTTTATTCCATAATATCTCAATTAAAATATTTAATTTATTTTATAAATATTTTAATAATAATTTTCATCGAATATTTATTTTATTCCATAAATATCTCAGTTAAAATATTTAATTTATTTTATAAATATTTTAATAATAATTTTCATCAAATATTTATTTTATTCCATAAATATCTCAATTAAAATATTTAATTTATTTTATAAATATTTTAATAATAATTTTCATCAAATATTTATTTTTTATTTTTTATTTTTTTATTTTTTATTATTTATTTATTTATTTTTTGGTCATTGGTAGTGGTAATTTAGTTTGGTAACGCTCATTTGGGTAGTGGGTTACCTGAGCTCATTTTCTCGGTAGTGCTTGATTCTGCGAGTCATGAACATAACAAGGCCAAATTAGGCCAAAAATCAATCACAGGTAAAATTATATATGAATATGGCCATAACTTCCAATTAGTTATTTTTACACGAATTTAGACTTACCCAATCATTGTAATACATATATAATCATTACTTAACCCATCTAGCATGATTTTTAACAAGTTACAACACATAATTTGCAAAATCAACACATTTACTTCCACTGTTCTTGATGTTCTTGAAGGTTTTGAAAATAAAACATGAAAATTGACACTACGGATTTGTTAAAACACCGAATCCGTTCGTTTAAAGTTTGGTCTCTTCGTATCAACATGTATAATAATATACGAGTGTAAAATTTAGGGATAATATATGATCAACACGTGAAATACCACGTATAAGGCCATATGGCCAAAACCCAAACTCTGTAATTTTGCAGCAATCATATACGACATGTTTTCATAAATTTGATGATATGGTTTACATAATATATATAATTAAAATACGATATGTTATGTCATAACACATACACAACCCAAAATCATTACTCCTATTCCAATTATAGAGGTTTAAACCAAAAACTTTGAAACCCATATATATGAAACTCAATAACGTAAAATAAAAATTGGGAAGGAGGAGATTACCCTGTAGAGTATAAATTAGTAGGCTTAGATACTTTTGATTCCTCACTCTCAATCTCCTTCACAATCTCTGAATATTTTCTCTGACAATCTAACTCTGTAAATTCTCAATCTCTCTGCTTATTTCTAGACTTAGCCAATAATAATAAAAAGAAAAAGAAAGAAGAGTACGTATAAAGGAAAGAAACTGATGAGCATTATGGTCAGTTACCCATCATGGGTTAACTGCCTATAACTCCCACTAAAGCCATGTTTGGCTAGCCTTAAAAAGGCTATATCCAATTAATTTAATAAAATCTTTATAATATAGTTTAAATCATGTCACACCCTTACACATTAATTCAAATATCTTATTTAATTTAATTTAAATAAAATATAATAACTTCTCATAAATTCACATAGTCATATAATTAATTTTCTCATTAATTAATTATATCAAATTATTAAATCTCTAATTAATTATTACATAGTCAATTTATATATATTAATAATTAATCAAACCTTAATTTCATTTTAAACTAAGCCATACCCATATATTTTCATATAAACACTGTAATATGGTTTTCTTCACAAATTGCATACATACATGACTTAATTTCTCTATAATCACATATAAACTCATGAAACAACCTTTTACAAACAATTATCATACAAAACTATATACATATCAATAATTCATCTTTTACAATTATTTTACAGAGGCTTTTTGGGAAGAGGAAAACTAAACTTTTAAAGAAAAAGATTGAGCTCCTACCTTTGATTAAGAAGATGATATCCTAGAGTTAGAAGAAGATGGTTATCCTTTTGATTATCAAACTTCTTTTCCCCCAATTCCTTTCTCAATTTCTCTAGCCTTCCTTCCTCTCTTCTTTTCTCTCTGTAAACTCTTCAACTGAGTCTTCTTCTCTCTTCTAACATACGTACTAACAATATAACGTATATAGTAATGATATATATTAATAATATAATATAAATATAGATATAACTTATATCAGTTATATTTTATTTGAAAATCAAAAAGCCATAAGGTTTGTTTGGCTAACCACTAAAATATAATCAATTAATCCTTATGCCTTGTTTGGAAAAACACAATTAGAATAAAGATTTAATAGACATTAGGCTTTGTTTGGCAAAACTGAATTAACTCCTTTAATTTATTTTAATAACTCCTTTATAGCAAGGTTATTCGTCACACTTCCAATAATTTAAATAATCAATCAATTCAAATATTAATCTATTAAATTACTTTAACACATAAATCATTATCGCATAATTATAATTTTTTTATAATTATAATTTTATTCAACCAACTAACACTTTATTTTAATCACAAATTCCAATTAAAATATTATAATTCATTTAATCATTATTAGCTCTCTAACTTAATTATTAAATTAAATTGGTATATAATCTCATAACAATTAATTTTCTTAACTCCTTAATTATTTATACAACAAATAATTAACTAAACCACATCAACTCAAATTGAACAATTATTTATTCAACAATAAACATATCCATTAAATACTTATATAAATCAATAAATATTTAATATTATAATTTAAAATTCTGGAATGTTACATCATTCCCTCCTTACAAAGATTCTGTCCTCAGAATCATAACTCAAACAAATCATTCGTTACATCTTAGCCTACCCCTAGAGCGTGAAATCGAATTTTGTATTGACCCCAGTACAAAACTCATTTCTTAAACCCTCAAATATTTTCTTCACCTAAAACGAACTTAACATGTACCAAAGACGTTGGCTTGAGCTGTTGAAGATTGCGATCGTACCATTCAATACCATCGTAGGAAAATCGAACATGGTAGCTAACGCGTTGAGTAGAAGATCGTATGCGGTTACAAGTGCGAATATAAGAACCCACGTGAAGATAACGAATATACGATTAGAATCGACTGTAATCGATAAAGTTAAAGTTGTTCAAGCTACATACTCAGAACTAATAAATGTGAAGAAGAAGGTTCAAGAGGGCGTTATTCTAGAAGCAAGAATCGTTGAAGAGCGGAAATCACAACCCTTGATTTTATTGGTCTATTTGAAATCCTTGATTGAGTAGGAACTGTGGCCTATAGACTCATTTACCGCCAAGTATATCGCGTGTTCATAACGTTTTTCACGTATCGATGTTACGTAAATATGTGGATGACCCAAACCACATTATTAAATTAGAACTAAACGATATAGTAGAAGATTTAACGTATGAGGAGATACATGTTAAAATCTTGGATAAGAAGGATCGTATTCAACACTCAAAGGTTATACCTCAAGAATTAGAATCTGAAAAGAAGTCAAGGTATCCTCACCTCTTCGGCATACCAGGTACGTACGTAAATTTTGAGGGCGAAATTCCATAAGAAGGGGAGATTGTGAGACCCCAGATTTTATGAATAAATATTTAATTTTCTCGAAATAATTTTTTGAATATTATGGTGTGGATTTGATATAATGTTATAGTTGTGGATAGTATTTATAAATTTTGCAAAGTAAGCAAGTGGTTATATAATATTAGATTGGTCGGGGAATATTCGTTTTAACAGGGAATATTGTACGACGGCAAAATCATTGGTGGACCCCACAACGGAAGTATTGTCGTAGTTAGAAAACGACAAAATTATATTTCTATAATACGTGTGGTTGCATAGTAGCACACTGTATTGATTATTGATGCTTACGTGAGAAGTCACTCAGTTATACTCAATTATTGCTACAGTAATTGCTGCATCATATCTCTCATATTATTGATTCAATTATTGTTATAGTATCATCTGCATAATATGTTATATTATTAAATCAATAATTGAGATGGCAAAGTTATTCATATTATTATTTACAATATTGACAATGTCTAGAAGTTCTGTCAAGGAGAGGTTTGGTCACCTAATTGCGCGTTAATAAGGAGAAATCCTTATCGGAAAGCCCCCTCTTTCCTAGAAACGACCTAGTTGTTAAATATTATGAATTATAATATTAATGATGAATAAGTTCGTGTTGATTAAAGATGAATTTTATAGTTCCATTGTGTTGGAAATTATTTGTGTTAGTGGAAATCGATATTTGTTTCGATAATAATTGATGTCTGGAGGTTATATTGTTCAATCTGGTATTCGGGGCACTTTTCGTGTTGGAGAATTATTCACGAGTCACTATTCACGAGTTACTATTCACGAGTTACTATTCACGAGGTACTATTCACCCGTAAAATATATTTCTTTTCGGTCCAAATCATTTTTGGGTACAATATTATTCCATGAGGAGATGTGCTAATTTTTTAGACCGTTGGTTGAAGATATAATAGTAAATCAATATGGACCACTGGTGAAAAGTTATGATAGTAAATCAATATGGATCGCTGGTTTAAAGTTTTAATAGTAACTCAGTATGGACCGTTGCTTTAAGTTTTAATAGTAAACCAATATGGACCGTCCGTTTAAAAGTAAATCAATCTGGACCATTCATGAATTAGTTACTATTCAGTCCATTCTCCTATAAATAGAAGCTCATTCCTTCATTATTTCTTACGAATTCACTGAAACTCTAGAGAGAGAAACTATAGAGAGAAAGAAGAAAAGTATTCTGCTACTTCACTACTCCAATATCCAGTTTCTTCTAAGGTAAGGGATATTATTTGTTGTACCCGTAAAGGGTATTATTCTTTCGTATTCATGAAAAGAGCTTCTGTTATTCCATTCTTTATTATAATGTTGGAATAACCTGTTTATGCGAAGTACCGCATACGTGGTGAAATTCTTCTGTTATTCTATTCTTTATTATTCATTGGAATAACTTTCGCCTCATGTCATCTATCGTATGCCCGGTGAATTTTGTTGTTATTCCATTCTTATTATTCATTGAATAACTGTTTATGCTAAGTACCGCATACATGGTGAAATTCTTCATTATTCCATTCTTTATTATTATGTTGGTATAACTTTGTTTATCAAGTACCGCATACATAGTGAAATTCTTTCGTTATTCCATTCTTTATTATTCTATTGGAATAACTCGTCATCTTGATCTATCGCATGCTCGTGAATTCTCGTTGTTATTCCATTCTTATTATTCTATTGGAATAACTTTGTTTATCCAAGATACCGCATACATGGTGAAATTCTTCTAATATTCCGTTCTTTATTATTCGTCAAGTATCCTGCCTACATGCGTTTCATGGGACCGGGTTCCATTATTTATTATTCTCGCTTGAATATCTCGCCAATGCGTTTACGCCGACACTGGTTCCATTATTTATTATTCGGTTGGGAATAACTCGTCATGCGGTCTATCGCACGCATGGTGAATCCTTTCGTTATTCCATTCTTTATTATTCGTTGGAATAACTCGCATACATGTGGATTACCACATGCATGGTGAATGATCCTTCGTATTCATTCCTTATTAAATTATGGAAATGATCTGTTTACGTGAATTACCGCATGACGGGCAAAAATTCATTTGCAGTTTCATATATTCTATTCTACTCAGTTGGTTAAAGCTTTGGCTTCTATACTCCATGAAATTAGTGGAATATCCTTGATATTTGTGCTTCATCCGGTATCTTTTCATGGAAATATTCTTCTGAACATTCTTAAATTTTAATCTACAAAGCGGTATCATGTTGACAATTTGGACGTTATTGGTTCCTGGATAAATTAATTTATAAATCTTTAAAATTTATTTTTGAACTTGTTTTATTGAATTATTATGTCATTGTCATCATCCTCATGCTTATATTGTGATGAAAGTCATCTTTGGCTTACGTGCATAGATGGACTTGGTATAATTATGACCAGGGATTATTCGGTATAATCATGACCGTAATGTGATGAATGATGTGGTAAAAGTCCTCATTGGCCTGTAGTACATTGGTGGATAGTTATTGGTATGATTATGACCAGGAATTATTCGGTATAGTCGTGACCATTGATGATTACATGAATATCCTTGGTCAGAAAAAGTGGATGATTCGATTTTATTTATTAAGCTGAGTCTCAGCGATAAAGTTGATGAAAAACTTTTTAAAGCATAGAAGATAGTAGATTTTATACTTTACTTGACTCTTCTAATGGATTGCTTGATCCGCTGCAGTTAAACTTGTTGTCTATTATATTCTATCGGTTTAACATTGTTGAAGGCTAATGATAATTTATTATGCATTATCTTAGTCATAATATTTCTTCGGGCTAGTTGAGCTCACCCTTTCTTTCACCGCTCTTGTGAAATGAGAATGTAAATTTGGGACTAGTCGGGGAACAGAGTGATGGTCCTAGATGGTGCATTAGTAGTTCTCACTATTACGTGAAATAGTATGATAATAAATATAATGAGGACTCCATGGAGTGTGGATATTGTCTAGATGACAATATTTGTATTAAAACTCATGACTTTATGTTTTGTCGTATTTTACATTTAATCGTTGTATAATTAAGTTGTATTTGTATTGAAGACCTTGTATCTGGCGACCCAAGATGGGTGATGTATACTGTTTGGGGGCGCCACACGAAAAGTGCATGGATAATTCATGGATGTGATACTAACGAATATCTTCGGCAGTAGTGTATGGATAATTCGATGATGTGGATTATTTATTGTCGAGTCTCAACGATAAAATATTGGTTATACACTTTTAATTAGTAGAAGATAGTAGATATCATGCTCTACTTGACTCTTCTAAAATACAGTTGTATGTCTTTGGCTTGTAGTGCAAAGATGAATTGTTAATCAATATCTTTGGTCGTAATGCAAAGATGAATTTATTAGTATGATTATGAGCAGGAATTGTGATTTGGTATAACCATAACTTTTGATGTTTCAGGTGAAGATAGGTGATGAAAATTATCTTCGTTCTAGGTGCGAAGAGGAATTTAGAATCACAATTATGATTACGAGTTATTCATATGATTGTGGACAGGAATTGTTAATTGATGTTACAGGGATAAAACATTATTGGTGGACTTTTAACATGGAGAAGATAATAGACCTGATGGTCTATTTGACTCTTCTAATGGATTGCTCGTTCCGCTACAACTATGGTTGAAAAGTTTTATCATCTACCATATGTTCTAAATCTCTGATTTATTACTGATGAAGGCTATTGATGATGTAAATTATCTTTAGTCATGATATTCTTTACTAGGCTAGTTGTGCTCACCCTTCTGCTTCACAATTCCTTTCAGGTAATAAGAGTGTAGCTGGGTCGAGTGGGGGTAACAGGAGAATAGAACGGTGGTCTCTAGCTGTGGAGGTTCTCCCTAAACATTATAGAAAAGTGTGTTGTATTCTATACATCATTTAGTAGTTATATTTTATGAATCAAATAGGGTGAGGCGAACCCAACTTTGGAAGGGTGTTTTGCCACTATCATACAAGATGTCTAACGACATACAACCTCGTGTTATCATAAGACTTGGTTGTGCACATCCAGTTGCTGAGTATATCTACGAGCACTACCTATATGATCTTGGAGTTTATTTGAAATATAATTTTTACTTGGAGACAACGGAGATAATTATATGTCAAGAGAAGACTCACCATTAGAAAGAAGATGATAGTAATCTTCTTATTTTTCTTTGGGGACTTTTGGGTCAACCAAGGATAATTCTGTGGACATATGATATCTATCATAACCTAGACGCATGGCCTCCCATGTACGAAGGCTTCCTTGAGCACTTCCCAAAGATTTTAAATTCTAAAACAGTTTTTGACTGTACTTTTATGTAAAGTACCATTGTAAGGTGGTGGTCGAGGCACCATGAGAGTTACATACATTTGTATTAAAACTCATAGTTTATCTGTTGTCGTACTCTGCACGACAGTTCAACAGTTGTATAAATGAAGTTTGTATTTGATTTTTATAGTTCGATATCTGGCGACTCAAGATGGGTGATGTATACCTTTTTTGGGGGCGTCATAGAGCGTGCTATCAGGAGCATCACGTGGGAGATTCGTGTTCCATTCTCTCCTCCTGCTAAACGACATTGGTCTTTATCTCAGCCAGTCACTGAGATTCCTCTGATGGGCTTGGATGACTTTACTTTATCAGAGGGCCCTTACACTCAGGATGCCTTCCATCGCTGGTGGACTCCTCGCATTATTGGAGCTCAGACCCGTGCCACTTAGTTCATGGGGGATATGGTTCCTGGGTCTGTTATGATGATAGATTGGATCGTCTGTGTCCGAGAGCCCACTCATTTAGCGCAGATTAACAGCTTGACCCAGAGGTTGGACCGGACATATTTTTTCATCCGGCATTTGGGTAGAGATCCGTCAGAGGCATATTCTTTTGATCCCTCTAGCTCATGTGTTGGTCCTTTAGGTGGCACATATTCTGATAGTTTTACTGGCGCAGATCCCCCTCTCTATCGACCTGATATCCCTTCTGGCAGAGATTCAGTGACTCAAGAGGAGTTATAGCAGATGGATCGATTAGATGATGTGGACATCATTGATTTCTTCTGATATATTTCTCGTTATCTCTTTTGATAGGCCTCTGTTAGATATTGGGCGGCTGTGCCCCATTTCCCTGTACCTTTTATTTTCAGTTGTATACATAGATGATGTATTAGATGATGATGTATTTAGGAATGTATGTATAATGCTTTCTATTCCTTGCATCATATTGTCATTTATCATCGTTATTTATCATAATGCATGTATTATGTCATGGATATTCATTCACATAGGTGAGTTTAACATTGACCCTTGGATGGTCTTATGATACGATTCTACAGAAATCTTCATCTACCGTTAGTCGGATTGAGCATACCCTACCCATACTGATAGCCTCTTCTTTGAGATCATGGTATGACAGTTTGTCTCCCACAGATCGGGTGACAGTTGATCAGCTATTGAGGCATTCTATGACCCTTCTGGCATTTCACGTACCCTTGGGCTTTGTAGAGGACATGATATCTTGTTGGATACCAGAGAGATAGGTTTTTAGATTTGGTATTCATGAGCTGACTCCTACGTTGGAAGAGTATGAGCACCTCACTGATTTGCCCTTGGATCGGCCTTGTGCTATGATGGTCGTTGATGATATGAGACGACAGTTTATGACCTTGACGGGCTTACGTATTATGGACGAGATCACCTCAGGGCATGTGGTGTCCTTGGATTTCTTGATTGACCGATTTGGGTCACTGGACAGCTATCTACGGCATTCATGGGACTTCACCATTACTGAGGGTGAGTGGCATGTTGCCCGCATAAATATTTTATTGATGTGCGTCGTGGCCAATTTGTACATATCGCTATATATGAATCATCTGGACATTGGCGTGATTACAATAGTCCGTGTTCTTAAGGAGGGTTACACTATCTTGCCCATGATATTGGCGGAGACCATGAGGTCGGCCACCTTTTGCCATACCCATCTTGTGGGGTTTTTCAGGGGGAGTGTCATCTTGTTGTATGTGTGGTTTATGATACATTTGAGACCGATTGACACTTTTAGACTTTATGGGTACTACTTTACTCATGAGATAGCCATGTCTTATTCTTTTCGGCCTACTGAGTGTACAGATGCAACATCTTGGTTGGTTTCTCTAACAGCGATCGAGGATCCATTTACGATCTTGCCTTTTTCAGGACTCAGCTCTCCTTATAGCTTTATTACTCACATTATTGGCATGGACTATCTACCCTTGGCTGGTTTGAGAGGGGTTACCACATATTATCCATTGGTTATCATGGGACAGTTTGATCAGTTTCAGGATATTCGCCGCTTTAATGGGGCCTTAGGTCAGCGATTATCAGCTCTGTTTTTATCAGCAAATGACTTGACCAGGATTTATGATTGTTGGACTCGTCAAGAAAGGGCTGATTTTTCGACTAGTCATTCGAGTTTCTCTTCAGAGTATTTTGCATGGCTGGAGGCAGATATTGCATCGACTATGGTTGTTCACTCAGAGCCGAGTATTGATTCTGATGATGAGGAGCCTATGGAGGACCCTGATTCTCCCACCGAGGACGAGCTATTTTTTGGTTTGACAGCAGCCTTAGTCAGTGATTCCCCTAGCATTTCTACTGCTACAAATTCACCTTCTGTAGAGTATTTAGAGCAAAGGTTACATCTTATTACATTTGAGAGGGATCAGGTAAGGGCCCTAATGTTAACAGCCCTTTCTGGCCGAGATGCTATTTTTACTGAGAAGGATGATCCTTGAGCTGCCCGAGACGTAGATTTTGTTGAGACGGATGAGCCTCGAGCATCTCGGGATATTACTTTTGTTGAGAGGGATATTGCTCGAGCTACCTGAGATGCTTCCATTGTTGATAGTATTGCACTTAGATCCCACACGGCTAGCATTATTGCATATATGAGTGCATTCATAGAGGATTATGGTAGCACTATGCAGATGGTTGTGGATCTTCTGACTCGCATGGAGACCTTAGGGCAGGAGATTATAGCTGCACCTCCATCTTCTGAGAGGGATGCAATGTTGAACTTGTTATCCCGTTTATCTGCGGGCTTATAGCCTAGCTTTAATTTTCCTGCATAGACTAGGTTAGCCATTTTGGTAATGTATAGGATACATTATATATATCAAACAATATCATATGGCAAGGAAATATATTTTGATTCACTTCCCTTTTAGATATGTCTTTTCACTTGCTTGTTAATTGCCATTTTCTTTATGACTCATTATCTTGATGCATCCGAACTTCTCCTTAATGGATTGACATTAAGATTTCCTAGAATCTCTCAGAATTAGTCGTTGACCTTTAAGCTTGTCGGGTATACCAGCTTTTGGTGTCTTAGAACTGGTCTTTGGATATGGTCAAGGTTTAGGCAAAGTGTTTGGCTTTTTTTCGAGGGTTCGACCACACCATAGATGGTTGCCTACGTACTCCTGGAGGGAGATCAGGTCTTACGTAGTTCAGACTTGGCTTGAATGGTTTTGGGTTTGAGCTTGGTTTGAAGGGTTTTTAGATTTTTTTTTTGTTTGATTTGAAAGGTTTTCTGGAATTTTTCTGGTTTGACCGCACCATAGATTGCCTACGTACTCCCATTGATGAAGGGAGATCATGTCTTTCGTACTTTAGGCTTTGTAGTAAAAACCTGAATTGACTTGATTGATTTATTATTTATTTTTTCAGGACCAAGATGGTGGTTTGCAAACATTTCAGACATAGTACCTCTTCACGGTGTCTGAGTTGATAAGCTGGGGAAATTCTTCGTCGTCCATCTCTTGTAATTTGATGGCTCCTCCCGTCAATACTTCCTTAACAATGAAATGGCCTTCCCAATTCGGGGTGAACTTTCCTTTGGATTGATCTTGATTAGAGAGGACTTTCTTTAGTATTAAGTCATTCTGTGACGCCCCCACCCCAAACCTCGGTACTTCATTTCCACAAGATTCAAAGTGTTCACTTAATCAAAACATTCATTTATAACTACCCAATTATAATAAAATTGAATAATAAAACCCGCATACATGTGATTAAACTCAAATAAAAATCTCCTGTGTTGTCTAACCTTTAACAACAATCATTCAAATGCTAAAATTAAATAAACTTCATTACAATCTTTAAACCAAAGTCTAATAATAATACTATCAAATCTATTACAAGTCTTCAAGATTTGTTCATCTTTTCTTTTCCTTTTATCGGTGCTAGGTACGCCACCGCTTCAACTTTAGTTTTTAAGAAATTTTACAGTGCAAGAGTGAGCAAACAAGGCCCACTTGAAATAACAATAAATAAATCTTTAAACTTTTACATCAATTGCCAATACTAGGCTCAATAGAACCGAACAATATATTCTATTAACTTTCTAAAAATTATAACATTCATCGAGGGTCTAATGACCACTTAATCATGTCCACAGCTTATAAGTAATCTTTCAACTTTAACTTTAACAAATATAAGACTATAAGGACTCCACGCACTTTGGGGGGGATCAACCCTTCGCATAAATGTATTGTGCACAACCATTTCAACGCTAAGCGTAAACCTCTATTAAAAGAGTTGTTCATCTCAAGATTTAGAATACAAGTCCGCACAAAGTAAGTTTGGTTTGGATAAGCTTTCAAGGAAATTTGAATTTAACTAACATCAACTAAGGAGTAGTTGAATAAGACCAATAACACTATACTACGTAATAATAGTGATTGAATCAATCATAGTAACTAAAGTCATGCATTAGGAATAATCTAATAGCATACAATTTGAATAAATATAGATACCTTGCTTGAACAATACTAAGCCAAGGTTAATTAGGATTGAATACTAAACATGCATGGCAATTCGCTTATGCATGTTAATCAATAATTGAAATACAAGAATAACTTGTTCAACATCAAACCAAAGTTTAGACCACTTACATCATTATAAGATAATCGAATTGAAAACAATAATTAGCTCAATAAGACAAAGGATTAGAAAAAACTTGCATCATCACGAGTAACTAGATACAACGACTTACTCAATCATAGGAAATCTAGCTCTCACAAAAGTGTAGAAGTAGCAACTTACAACAATTGTAATTGAATTTGAAAACAATAATGTACCAAATGAAATTAAACTCGCACAATGAAGTTTTGAGTTAGAAAAAACTTGCCTTGCTTCAGAGACTAAACCGAATCAATTTGAATCACAATATCCTATATATATATGTCATCGTGACATAGTTAGTCATTATCACATAACTAATACATTCATCACATAGGTTTGATTATTTAATCACATAATCAACTTATAACACAAGTTAATCCTTAATAACATAATTATTCATAGTATAGAAATACTAAAATCTATATTTTATAGTCCTACTATCATCACAAAAATTTTTTCTTAAAATTTTCGTGTACAAAAGTACAATCGTCGCATTATTTCGCTAACTCAGGCCACACAATGCCACAGCTTTACATCGTGGTCGCACATGGCATGCACATGCAGGCATGGCAAGGGCGGTGATTATATTTACTAAGTTGCGTCATATGGTATGATGGCGCATCATATATTTAACGTATCATTGGTCATTCACACATGCATGTAAATCAGCTTCAATCGACGCCTTTTCAAGAATAAAGATTTAAAAAGCCAAATCGCCTAAAAGCTCTAATCTAATAGATCGATTATCATGTAATTTATATATAGACTTCATATAAACATATGTGAAGACTTCTAACATGTTTATACTCATAAAATAACACAAACATCAAATATACAACACCCAATTTCAATGTTCTTCGCAAAACTCCATTTTTTATACTTTCAATGAAAATCAACACCGTGATTTTGTTTTTCAACCAAAACAAGAATTCAAAACATCATGATTATGATTTTACATACTCTATCAATTCTAACAATCAATTTATCAATTTAACAACAAATAAAACCTTAATTTCTACTTTAAACTAAGCCATATATATATATATATATTTTCATATGAACTCACCATGATATATTTCTTCACAATTTATATACATACATAAAGTAATTGATTATAATCATACATAATCTCAACAAAACAGCTTTTTACAACAACAATCATCATCTAAAGCTATATACACAAGAATTCATCATCCATAATTATTTTTAGAGAACTCTTTCGAGAAGAAAAACTAAACTTTAAAAATAAAATACAAGGATTAATATCCTACCTTTGATTAAGAAGATGATACTCTAGAGTTTAGAAGAAAATGGTTATGATTACAATCTTCTTTTCCCCAATTCTTTTCTCAATTTTTTCTAAGTTTCTCTCAACTTTCTTTCTCTCTCAGATTTTTTTCTTCTTTCTTCTTTTCTTCAATCGAGCTTCTTCTTCTCTTCCTAACTCTAACTACGTAATAAAAATATAACGATATGATATAATATCTATTAATGATATAATATAAATATAGATATAATTATATCGCTTATATTTTGTTTGAAAATCAAAAGCCATAAGGCTTGTTTCGCTAAGCTAATAAAATAACCCTTTAATCCTTACACCTTGTTTGGTAAACTCAATTAAAACAAATGGATTAATCCTT
Source organism: Panax quinquefolius (assembly GCA_020205615.1). Classification (NCBI taxonomy): domain Eukaryota; kingdom Viridiplantae; phylum Streptophyta; class Magnoliopsida; order Apiales; family Araliaceae; genus Panax; species Panax quinquefolius. The sequence goes on along the minus strand of CM035174.1, from coordinate 9,461,776 downwards.
ATACCTTGTTTGATAAAACACTATTAGATTAAAGACTTATTATGCAATAAGACATGTTTGGCAAAACTAAATTAAACTCCCTTAATTTATTTTAATAACTCCTTTATAAGCAAGATTATTTGTCACACTTCTATTTAATTAAATAATCAATTTAATCAATTCAAATATTAATCTATTAAATTACTTTAATACATAAATCATTATCACAAAACTATAATTTCTTTATAATTATAATTTTATTTAACCAACTAATATTTTAAATTACAATTTCCCATTTAAAATATTATAATTTATTTAAATCACTATAAGCTCTCTCTAGCTTACTTATTAAATTACATCGTATATAATCTCATAACAATTAATTTATTTAGCTCCTTAATTATTTATTCAACAAATAATTAACTAAACCACATCAACTCAAATTGCCATATAATTCAATAAATATTTAATATTGCAAATAAATATTTAATATTTAATATTTAATTATTTATTCAACAAATAATTAACTAAATCACATCAACTCAAATTGAACAATTATTTATTCAATAATAAATATATCCATTAAATATTTATATAAATCAATAAATATTTAATATTACACTTTAAAAATTCGAATGTTACATCATTCCTCCTTACAAGGATTCTGCCCTCGTAATCACAACTCAAACAAATCATTCGTTACATTCTTCCCTTACTTACAAAGATTCTATCCCCGTAATCAAGACACAGATTAAACAAATAACTGTGGTACTCTTTCAATATTTTTCTTCGAAGTTCCCACGTAGCTTTCTTCATCATTGGGTTCCTCCATATCACCTTCATGTAAGGTATCACTTTATTCCCGAGCACTTGTTCTTTTCCTCGTCGACTATCCGGATAGAACCTCTTCATAAGACAAATCTTTCTCGAATCGCAATCGGTTCGTATTTCGATCACATGTTTCAGTAGTCGGGTTTATATGGTCGTAATAATCAAATGTGAAAAACATTATGAATGTTTTCCAACTCGAGGTAGAGCTACCGTAAGCCACTTCTCCCACTCTTCGCAAAGACTTCAAAGGGTCCAATAAACCTCAAGCTTAGCTTTCCTTTTTACCAAAATGAATTTTTCCTTCCAAGGAGAAACTTTTAGAATACAAAAGTTCCTACGCCGAATGCACGATCTTGTCTCAGGTTGATCAAGATACTTTTTTTTTTGTCTGTCTTGGGTCGCTATTAATCTTGTCTCGATGAGTTTAACAACGCCAAGCAGCTTTGTTGTACCAGCTTCGTCCTAATAAATATGCTTCACCGACTTCATCCCAAAGACAAAGGAGTTCTCGCACTTTCTTTCGCCGCATAATGCCTCGTAAGGTGGCATGCCGATGCTCATGGATAACCGTTGTTGTAAGCAAATTCCACCAATGGTAATTGTTCTTCCAGCCTTCCTTTAAAGTCCATAACACATGCTCTCAAAGATATCTTCCAATGTCTCAATTGTTCGCTCGCTTTGGCCATCTATTTGTGGATGATAAGTCGCACTCATTCGCAATCGTGTCCCCATGCATTCTTGTAGTCTCTTCCAGAAATTTGATGTGAATCATGGATCTCTATCTGACATAATTGATATCGGCACTCCATGCCTCAAACGATCTCTTTAATGTACAATCTTGCCAACCGATCAAGATTGAATCTAATCTTTATGGTAAAAAGTGTGTGCCGATTTCGTCACCGTCCACTATCACCCAAATCGCATCGCATCCTCTCTCGAGTAGTTGGAAGACCCACCACAAAATCCATCGTGATGTGTTCCCACTTCCATTCCTAAGATTTCCAACGGTTTGAGTAATCCACCGGGTCTTTGATGTTTCGCTTTTACTCTCTCGACATGTCAAGCATTTCGCCACGATTCAAAGAACATCCTTTTCATGTTTGGCCACCAAAAATGTCACAAGCAAATCTTGATACATTTTCGTGCTTCCTCGGATGAATTGAATATTTTGAGTCTGTGAGATTTGGTCAAAATTTCTTCTTTCGCTTCTAAGATCATTGAACCCAAATTCTTCCTCGAACCGTAGTAATCCTTCTAAGATTTAATTTTGTATTTTACATCACCGCCTTCAACCGCATTCTCTTTGATTTTCCCACACTCTTCATCTCAGAAGTTGAGCATTCTTCACTTTGTCCACTAAAGTTCGACCACTTCTATCTCGAATAGTTGTTCGTCGATTCTTTTTGAAATTTGATTTCAACCCAGCTTTTGTCATCATTGAAATGAGCTCCTCCCCGAGTTGTTATCAAGATCAACTTTCTCTCGACCTTTCCTCGCTTAAAGCATCCGCAACCACATTCGCTTTTCCTTGATGATAAAAGATCTCACAATCGTAATCTTTTATCGCCCATCCACCTTCTTTCGACGATGTTCAAATCCTTCGAGTGAAAATATACTTCGACTTTTGTGGTCTCGTGTAGAGATCTCATTTTTCTCCATAAAGATAAGGTTCCATATCTTCAGAGAAAAAATACAATCGCAGCCTAATTCCAAATCATGAGTCTGATACCCTTTCTCATAATCCTTTAGTTAGTTTCTTGATGCATACGTAATAACTTTGTTGCTCTCGCATAAGAACACAACCCAACCCTTTATGTGAGGCATCACTATACACCACAAAATTTCCTCAGATTATCCGGTAATGTCAACACATGTGTGCCATACTTAAACTTCTTCTTTAAATCTTGAAAACTCTTCACATTTCTCCGCCCAAACGAATTTTACAAATTTTCCTTGTCAAATTTGTTAATGAGTGGCTATCTTAGAAAAATCTTGAATAAATCTTCTATAATAACCAAACCAAATTCCCAAGAAACTCCTCACTCGATTTGTTCTTGGTTGTTCCCAATTGATTACAGCTTCCACTTTTGATGGATCCATCAAATCCCATCTTTGTCAATCACGTGACCCAAAAATTGTACACGATCGAGCCAAAATTTGCAGACTTAGAGAATTTTTCATGCACAACTTTTCCTTCCTTAGTGTTTCCAATGTCAAACGTAAATGTTCCACGTTGTTCTTCTTGAGTTTTGGAATACACCGTAATGTCATCAATAAATACCACCACAAACTTGTCTAAGAATGGTTTAAACACCCTGCTCATCAAATCCATGAACGCAAAGTAGGGCATTTGTTAAACCAAAAGACATCACCGTAAACTCGTAATGTCCGCATCGAGTTCAATGTCGCTTCTAGGTATATCCTCCTTTCTTACCTTCAATTGGTGATACCCACTTCTCAAATCTATTTTCGAGAAATATTTAGCACCTTTCACCGATCAAACAAGTCATCTATTCTAGGTAACTGATACCTATTCTTAATAGTGACCTTGTTTAACTCCCTATAATCAATGCAAAGACGATTGATCCGCCCTTCTTCTTAACGAATAAAATCGGGCGCGCCCCCACTTGATACGCTTGTTGAATATATTTTTGTCCAAGAACTCTTGCAATCGTATCATCGGGCCTTCATTTCTACCGAGCCATTTCAGACGGGGCTTCTTCGATATCGGTGTGTTGTTCCTGCGCTTAAGTCGATCATTTAACTCAATTTCTCTCGTCAAAGCGGAAGTCCCGCAAATCTTCCGAAACACGCCTTCAATTCTCTCACTACCCAGATTTCTTCTAGTTTCACACCCTTCTTCCGAGTATCGACTATGTAAGCTAAATAGCCCACACAACCTCGACTCAACAATTTTTCGCTCAAGATAGTCGCCGACATTTCATTTGTCTCAGCGATTTGCTACCATAAAATACAACCTTCGATTTGAGTCATAAGGTTTACACTTTTGTGACAATCGACATCGCTTCCATATTTGAACAACCAATCCATCCCCAAAATTACATCAAATTCCCCGAGTCTAATCTAATCAAATCTACCAACAAAATATTTTCCTTAATGTTCACCCTACGCTTCTTGATACTTAATCTAACAGGATTACTTCCTTATTCGCAATTTCTATGTTCAAAGGAAAATTCAGCTTCTTTCTCAGGCAATTCTAACCTCTTAGCAAATTCATCGATATAAAAACGAACAAGTAGCACCCTTAATCAATAATAATACATAAGCATTTATATCATTGATTGGGATAATACCGACACTACATCTTTTGATTGCACAAGATCTCGCATACCATGTCAAGGTTCCGTCGTGGGTTTGTTTGATGTCAGCAGTCCCAGAATGGCCCATGTGATTTCCATGTTACCTCCATCGCTTCGTTGTCACTCCTTCCTCTTCTTAGGGCATTCACGAGCAAAGTGATCCTCGATCCGCACGTGAAGCATACATTCTTCTTCTATTGAGTGCAATTTGGGGCGATGTGACCCTCCCCGCCACAATCAGTAGCATACTCGCTTCCCTATCAAGCACGCACCTTATGGAATTTCCCGCATGTCGCACATGCTTCAAACTTTTTTTTTGTTGGTTACCCCGCCGGTGTCCAAAGACCCATGCTCCCATTCCACTTCCTCTCAAGTCGTTGTTGTTGTTGTTGTTGTTGTTGTTATTGTTGTTTCCATCGCTACCACCTCCATTCTTAGTCTCATTCTCATTCATTCTTCTTCTTTGTTCCTCGGTCAACTTTGTCACCGCCTTCGCTTCCACCTTCCATGAGTAATCGCTTTCTCCATCATCACAAGAATGTCTTTCAATCGAACAGGAAACCCCATCAGCATGTACCCGTGGCTTCACCCCTGCTCAAATCTCTTCGCTTTACGCCGTCTCTCAGGTCGATTCGATATGGCGCAAAACCTCGCCAATTCATTGAACTTCATGCATATTCAGATATACCGCCATCATTCCTTGCTTTAGTTCTAGAAACCGCACTTCTAGTCGACTCTTCAACTCTCCAAAAATAGGTCTCAAGAACAACTCCTTGAACCTATCCTGTGTCATCACCCCGGCCCTTCCCGAAGTTTTATTGGCTCGCCACCAATAACTAGCTTCGCTTTCAACATGAATGTCATGAAAAGCAATTTTCCGTCATCCCCTACCCTAGCGACATCGAACACTTTTTCTATCTCCATAATCCGTGTTTGTGCTTCGATCGGATTTATGGACCCACTAATTCGTGTGGTCCAACCGCTTTGAAATCCTTAAACGTTGTATCATGGTTTTGTGGTTGATTCTCGCAACGCCCCGTCAAGAGTGTCACTAGTTGTTGAACGGGGTTACCGCCAACATTGTTATTATATCGTAGTTCTCTCATTTTTTCTCCGCTTTGGGTGGTTCACGCCCTGGGAGGCATTTTTCGTTAAAACAAAACATCTATTAGACTAATTCAAAACTTCTTTTTAAGTATTTTCTAATTAACTTGCTCCATAAAAGAAATAACCACATAACACATAACACTTTGAATAAAATAATAACTTTTATTTATTCATCATTACTTCAAAAAAAAAATATAAAACAATAGCATCATCGCTATTTACATTCCTTTCCGAACTACAAAAGTTACAGACAACATCATTATTATCATATCCCATGGTTACTTAACACTAGGGATTTACACATTATTTAATACTTATTACGTGCTTTTACAGCACATTTTCTACGATGATCTATTAAGATACTTCTTAGCCCTATCACGCTTCTTCCTCCATGACTCAAACATTGTTCTCGCGATCTAACATAATGATGGCAAAAGGTCTCGAATCGAATCGGATATCCCATGACCCGATCTTCGAGCTCGATTAATCATGTGTCAAATACTTTATCCATCTCTTCCATCTTCATCCTTTTCGCCCATGAGTTCCTTTATCGCTTCTTCCATTCATTGATAAGCTTCCTCAGATGCATCTTCATTTTCTTGCCCTCTTAGCGCCTTTCTTCTTCTCTCAACTTGCTTCTTCGCTTCAAAGAACCATCTCGATCAATTGTTCTTTCTCTCCTTCAATCAGATTAGTTTCTCCTCTGCTGCTTGTCACCGCTCCTCACGATCCTCGGATCTCGCCGCTTTTTTGTGTCATCATAGTACCGTTGTTCACCTACTATCTCCGCAACTCCTCAATCAGATCCTCAAGTTCTACGTTACTTGGCCATGCACCTCATCGATATATATGGCCACCATCGAAGTTAAGTGGAATCCTTTCCTCCTCCTCGCCCTCGCCATCCTCATCCTCCCGTGGTAACTCAACGGATCCTCCTCGTCTGCTCTCCACATCATCATCCTCATCTTCAACTCATCGTGGTCCAACTGGGTCGACTTCGTGCAAAAGAGTTGTTCCTAAACCACTCCGAATGTCGCGAGGCTCCTCCTCTATAGGCATTTGAGGTCCCTCTCCCTAGCCCCGACCGGATTCTCCCACATTAGTCATCCCGACAACAAAGTTTTAAAGTTTTAATTATTAATCATTACTACTCGACACTCACGAAAGTACATAAACTATAAACACATAAGCACATAAGTGTTTTATTTCTTCTTTCTTAAAACTCGACAAGAGTTATCTCCACTATCTTTTCAAAGGTTACTTCCAAGGCTTTTCCCCCACCTAAGGTTCATAACCTAAAGCTTTGATACCAACTCGTGACACCCCCAAACTCGGTACTTCATTTCCACAGATTCAAAGTGTTCACTTAATCAAAACATTCATTTATAACTACCCAATTATAATAAAATTGAATAATAAAAACCCGCCCATATGTGATTAAACTCAAATAAAAATCTCCCTGTGTTGTCTAACCTTTAACAACAATCATTCAAATGCGGAAATTAAATAAACTTCATTACAATCTTTAAACCAAAGTCTAATAATAATACTATCAAATCTATTACAAGTCTTCAAGATTTGTTCATCTTTTCCTTTTCCTTTATCGGTGCTAGGTACGCCACCGCTTCAACTTTAGTCAGTAAGAAATTTTATGTGCAAGAGTGAGCAAACAAGGCCCACTTGAAATAACAATAAATAAATCTTTAAACTTTTACATCAATTGCCAATACTAGGCTCAATAGAATCGAACAATATATTCTATTAACTTTCTCAAAATTATAACATTCATCGAGGGTCTAATGACCACTTAATCATGTCCACAGCTTATAAGTAATCTTTCAACTTTAACTTTAATAAAATATAAGACTATAAGGACTCCATGCATTTTAGGGGGATCAACCTTCGATAAATGTATTGTGCACAACCATTTCAACGCTAAGCGTAAACCTCTATTAAAAAAGAGTTGTTCATCTCAAGATTTAGAATACAAGTCCGCACCAAAGTAAGTTTGGTTTGGATAAGCTTTCAAGGAAATTTGAATTTAACTAACATCAACTAAGGAGTAGTTGAATAAGACCAATAACACTATATACTACGTAATAATAGTGATTGAATCAATCATAGTAACTAAAGTCATGCATTAGAATAATCTAATAGCATACAATTTGAATAAATATAGCATACCTTGCTTGAACAATACTAAGCCAAGGTTAATTAGATTGAATACTAAACATGCATGGCAATTCAGCTTATGCATGTTAATCAATAATTGAAATACAAGAATAACTTGTTCAACATCAAACCAAAGTTTAGACCACTTACATCATTATAAGATAATCGAATGAAAACAATAATTAGCTCAATAAGACAAAGGATTAGAAAACTTGCATCGCCACGAGTAACTAGATACAAAACGACTTACTCAATCATAGGAAATCTAGCTCTCATTTAAAGTGTAGAAGTAGCAACTTACAACAATTGTAATTGAATTTGAAAACAATAATGTACCAAATGAAATTAAACTCGCACAATGAAGTTTTGAGTTAGAAAACTTGCCTTGCTCGTAGACTAAACCGAATCAATTTGAATCACAATATCCTATATACATATGTCATCGTGACATAGTTAGTCATTATCACATAACTAATACATTCATCACATAGGTTTGATTATTTAATCACATAATCAACTTATAACACAAGTTAATCCTTAATAACATAATTATTCATAGTATAGAAATACTAAAATCTATATTTTACAGTCCTACTATCATCACAAAAATGTTTTCTTAAAATTTTGTGTACAAAAAGTACAATCGTCGTAATTATTTCGTTAACTCAGGCCATGCAGCGCCACATTTTACATCGGGTCACACATACACATACAGGAATGGATGGCACATGCATGATGATTATATTTCATTAAGTTGCGTCACATGTAGGCAGGATGATGTCACAGGGCGCCATTTAACGTATCATTGGGTCATACATACAAATAAATTAAATCATAGCTTGATCGATGCCTTTCAAGAAAGCATTTAAAAAGCCAAATCGCCTAAAAGCTCTAATCTAATAGATCGATTATCATGTAATTTTTATATAGACTTCATATAAACATATTGTGAAGACTTCTAACATGTTTATACTCATAAAATAACACAAACATCAAATATACAACACCCAATTTCAATGTTCTCGCAAAACTCCATTTTTTATACTTTCAATGAAAATCAACACATGATTTTGTTTTTCAACCAAAACAAGAATTCAAAACATCATGATTATGATTTTACATACTCTATCAATTCTAACAATCAATTTATCAATTTAACAACAAATAAAACCTTAATTTCTACTTTAAACTAAGCCATATTATATATATATATATTTTCATATGAACTCACTGTGATATATTTCTTCACAATTTACATACATACATAAAGTAATTGATTATAATCATACATAATCTCAACAAAAAACAGCTTTTTTTACAACAACAATCATCATCTAAAGCTATATACACAAGAATTCATCATCCATAATTATTTACAGAGAACTTTTCGAGAAGAAAACTAAACTTTAAAAATAAAATACAAGGATTAATATCCTACCTTTGATTAAGAAGATGATACTCTAGAGTTTAGAAGAAAATGGTTATGATTACAATCTTCTTTTCCCCAATTCTTTTCTCAATTTTCTAAGTTTCTCTCAACTTTTCTCTCTCAGATTTTTTTCTTCTTCTTTTTTTCTTCAATCGAGCCTTCTTCTCTTCCTAACTCTAACTACGTAATAAAAATATAACGATATGATATAATATCTATTAATGATATAATATAAATATAGATATAATTATATCGCTTATATTTTGTTTGAAAATCAAAAGCCATAAGGCTTGTTTCGCTAAGCTAATAAAATAACCCTTTAATCCTTACACCTTGTTTGGTAAAACCAATTAAAACAAATGGATTAATCCTTATACCTTGTTTGATAAAACACTATTAGATTAAAGACTTATTATGCAAATAAGACATGTTTGGCAAAACTAAATTAAACTCCCTTAATTTATTTTAATAACTCCTTTATAGCAAGATTATTTGTCACACTTCTATTTAATTAAATAATCAATTTAATCAATTCAAATATTAATCTATTAAATTACTTTAATACATAAATCATTATCACAAAACTATAATTTCTTTATAATTATAATTTTATTTAACCAACTAATATTTTAAATTACAATTTCCCATTTAAAATATTATAATTTATTTAAATCACTATAAGCTCTCTAGCTTACTTATTAAATTACATCGTATATAATCTCATAACAATTAATTTATTTAGCTCCTTAATTATTTATTCAACAAATAATTAACTAAACCACATCAACTCAAATAAATGCTATATAATTCAATAAATATTTTAATATTGCAAATAAATATTTAATATTTAATATTTAATTATTTATTCAACAAATAATTAACTAAATCACATCAACTCAAATTGAACAATTATTTATTCAATAATAAATATATCCATTAAATATTTATATAAATCAATAAATATTTAATATTACACTTTAAAATTTCGAATGTTACATTTCACCATGTATGCAGATGCCAGATAAACAAAGTTATTCCAACATAATAATAAGAATGGAATAATGAAGAATTTCACCATGTATGCGGTGCCATGATATACAAGTTATTCCAACATAATAATAAGGAATGGAATAACAGAAGTTCTCTTCATGAATACGAAAGAAATAATATCCCTTACGAGTACAACAAATAATATCCCTTACCTTAGAAGAAACTGGATATTGGAAAAGTGAAGTAGCAGAATACTTTTCTTCTTTCTCTCTATAGTTTGTCTCTAGAGTTTCAGTGAATTCGTAAGAAATAATGAAGGAATGAGCTTCTATTTATAGAAGAATGGACTAAATAGTAACTAATTCATGAACGGTCCAGATTGATTTACTTTTAAATGGACGGTCAATATTGGTTTACTATTAAAACTTAAAGCAACGGTCCATACTGATTTACTATTAAAACTTTAAAGCAGCAATCCATATTGATTTACTATTATAACTTTCCACCAGCGGTCCATACTGATTTACTATTATATCTTCAACCAACGGTCTGAAAAATTAGCACACCTCCTCATGGAATAATATTGTACCCAAAAATGATTTGGACCGAAAAAAAATATATTTTACGGGTGAATAGTATCTCGTGAATAGTAACCCGTGAATAGTAACTCCGACACGAAAAGTGCCCCGAATACCCGATTGAACAATATAACCTCTAGACATCAATTATTATCGAAACAAATGTCGATTTTCACTAACACAAATAATTCTTACACAATAGAACTATAAAACTCATCTTTAATCAACACGAACTTATTCATCATTAATATTATAATTCACAATATTTAACAACCAGGTCGTTCCCAGGTAAGAGGGGGCTTTCCGATAAGGATTTCTCCTTATTAGCGCACAATTAGGTGACCAAATCTCTCCTTAACAGAACTTCTAAACATTGTCAATATTGCAAATGATAATATGAATAACTTTACCGTCTCAATTATTGATTTAATAATATATCATATTATGCAGATGATACTGTAACAATAATTGAATCAATAATATGAGAGATATGATGCAGCAATTATTGTAGCAATAACTGAGTATAACTGAGTGACTTCTCAACTAAGCATCAATAATCAATACCGTGTGCTACTATGCAACCACGCGTATTATTGTACTTCTACTACCAGGTAGTTCAACAGTTTTAACGGTAACACCTCCGCCGTTATTTTTATAGAAAGATAATTTTGTCATTTTTTAACTACGACAATACTTCTGTTGTGGGATCCACCAATGATTGTCTTGAGTCGCATAATATTCCCCCGTTAAAACGAATATTCGGATTCAATCGAATATTATATAACCACTTGCTTACTTTGCAAAATTTATAAATACTATCCATAATATAACATTATAGCAAATCCACACCATAATATTCAAAAAATTATTTCGAGAAAATTAAATATTTATTCATAAAATCTGGGATCTCACAATCTCCCCTCCTTATGGAAGTTTGCCCTCGAAATTTATGTACGTACCTGGTATGCCGAAGAGGTGAGGATACCTTGACTTCATTTCAGATTCTACTTCTTGAGGTATAACCTTTGAGTGTCGAATATAATCCTTCTTATCCAAGATTTTAACATGTATCTCCTCATACGTTAAATCATCCGCTATCTCGTCCGATTCTAAATTAATAATATGGTTCGGGTCATCCCCGTATTTACGTAACGTCGATACGTTAAAAACGTTATGAACACGCGACATACTTGGCGGTAAAACGAGTCTATAAGCCACAGTTCCTACTCGATCGAGGATTTCAAATGGGTCAATTAAATCGAGGGTTGAGATTTCCTCTCTTCATCGATTCTTGCTTCTAGAATAACGCCCTCTTGAACTTTCTTCTTCACATTCATCAGCTCTGAGTATGTAGCTTGAGCGGCTTTAACTTTATCGATTAAAGTCAATTCTAATCGTATATTCGTTATCTTCGTGTGGGTTCCTAGAGTCTTTAACTTTATTTTCATCATTTGTAAGTCGTACGAAATGGGTCTTTGTGTTAACAACATCGCACTCGTAAACGCATACGATCTTCTACTAAGCGCGCTAGCTACCACGTTCGCTTTCCCACGATGGTATTGAATGGTACGATCAAAATCTTCAACAGCTCGAGCCAACGTCTTTGGCGCATGTTACGTTCGCTTTAGTTGAAGAAATATTTAAGGGTTTTAGAAATGGGTTTTGTACTGGGGTCAATACAAAATTTGATTTCACGCTCTAAGGGTAGGCTAAGAAGTCTTCAAAAATACGTCAGAAAATTTATTAACAATATAAATATCATTCAAAACTGTGACTCTCATCCCAAGACTTAGATAGTACATCACATTATCAACTTGCCATCGTCATTCACGGCGTTGCCTACGGAAAGTCTGGCTTCGGTGCATTCCACACAAGGAAGTCAACAACGAAAGGATCGGGGCTCTTTACTTATGGCTTGATATGATAATGATTGACTTTAGTGGTTTGGTTACTTGAATTTGCATAACAGGTTGGTTAGGAATATGAAAGCTAACAACCTTACGAAAAGCATGATGAGTAGTTCACCAATCGATTCTTAAAATCGCATCAAATGTAGGTATTTTCAAAGAGATAAGATCGACAGGTAACGTGAAAGTGTCGATTTGAATCAACAAGATTTATAAACAGTGGAGGTAACGAAGGTTTCTCATAACGAAGTTTCAACCAATAAGTCAAAGTCTAATTTATCCGAAGTCAAATTTAAACGTTGAGCGCAAGCAAGAGAGATAAAAGAATGGGTAGAACCGGTATCTAATAAGATATAGACTTTGGAAGAATTTATAATTAACTAACCCGTGATAACTTCATTCGTGTTCCTTGTCACAAAAAAATGCTCTCTTTTAAACTATCGATTTTGACTTGTCTGGGACATTCTTTGGCGTCACCATCCCAGCTAGACTTGACTTTGCTATAGAGGACATTCCACCATTAATTGCTTCGTCGCATTCCTGATCCATGATTTGAATCATTACTCTCCGATCCATATCGAATTAGGGTTGACCGCTCTGCACAGGGTAATTCCGAACTCGATGTTGGATTCTACTAATTGCTGTCCAAAAAGCGAAATCTATTTCATCTATTTTGGATTTATTGGATCGAACGTCTTTTTCTACAATATCAACGCGTCGTGCGGCTTTTACCCATGCATCCTATATTCTCATTCGTTTAGTTGTTTCTTCTTTCATCAGAACTTTGATCATAGCATTATTAGATTCTAGCTCTAATATCTTATACTCTGACAAAGAGTGCTTCTGTTCAAGTATCGCACATCGGGTAACACAATTTTGAATTGTTACATCTCTTTGCTCTAAGACCGCCTGTCGTTCTTCAGCCTGCTCTTCTAACTCATGAATACAATTTTGCAGTTCTACATTTTGATCATAAAGTTCTTCTAATAAATTCTCCTTAGGTTCCTCTTTTTCCTCACTCTCAGCTGCTACCTCTGTGACTATCTCAGCTGCAACTATCAATTCTTCACTCACCACATGGATATCTCTAATCCCTTCTTCGCCTGACATCACATTATCCTGGTTGGTGATTAGAGGTGTCTCCACGATCTCATGTGCTTCATTGCTTATCTCAACATTTTCGGATGCCATTTTCCAATACTGCCACAAAATAAGGGTTAATTAATATATCACATATTATCCCTATACTCTGACTGACTAGTTAAATACAAAATAAACTTAGGTAGGTCATACTAGCGAAGGAATTCCCCGTCTCTTCCCTCCTAGTTCTTGTCTCATATCTCAGTCAGGGATCATATCCCTAAGCTTTGATACCAACTGTGACGCCCCCAAAATAGGTATACATCACCCATCTTGGGTCGCCAGATACATGGTACAAAATTCAAATACAACTTAATTATACAACAAATCAAATGTAAAAAATACGACTAAACATAGGTCGTGAGTTTTAATACAAATATTGTCATCTAGACAATATCCACACTCAATGGAGTCCTCATTACATTTATTATTACACTATTTCACAAAATAGTGAGGACTACTAATGCACCATCTAGGATCATCACTCTGTTCCCCGACTAGTCCCAGCTACGTTCTCATTTCCTGAAGAGAACAATGAAAGAAAGGGTGAGCTCAACTAGCCCGGTAGTAAATATTATAACCAAGATAATGCAGAATAAATTATCCTTAGCCTTCAAAAGTATAACAACTGATAGAATATAATAGACAACGAGTTTTAGATCAAAAACTGCAGCGGAATAAGTAATCCATTAGAAGAGTCAAGTAAAGTATAAAATCTACTATCTTTTATGATTTAAAAAGTATTTCATCAACTTTATCGCTGAGACTCAACTTAATAAATAAAATCGAATCATTCCTGCACTACGGCCAAGGGCATTCATGTAATCATCAATGATCATGACTATATCGAATAATCCCTAGTCATAATCATACCAACAACTGTCCACCAATGAACTACAGGCCAATGAGGACTTTTACCACATCATTCGTCACATTACGGTCATGATTATACCGAATAATCCCTGGTCATAATCATACCAAGTCCATCTATGCACTACAGGCCACAGATAACTTTCAACATATTATAAATATGAGGATGATGACAATTCAATAAAACAAGTTCACGAATAAATTTTCAAGATTTATAAGTTAATTTATCCTGAACTTAATAACGTCCAAATTGTCAACATGATACTGCTTTGTGGAGTAAAATTCAAGAATTCTCAGAAGAATATTTCCATAAAAAGATATTGGATGAAGCGCAAATATCAAGGATATTCCACTAATTTCATGGAGTATAAAAGTCAAAGCTTTAACCAACAGAGTATAATAGAATATATGAAACTGCAATGGATTTTCACACGCCATGCGGTAATCCACGTAGACAGATCATTTACACAATTTAATAAGGAATGAATACGAAGGATCATTCACCATGCATATGGTAATCCACATAGACAGGTTATTCCCAACAAAATAATAAAGAATGGAATAACATAAGGATTCACCATGCGTGCGATAACTGCACAGACAGGTTATTCCCAGCAGAATAATAAATAATGGAACCAGTCCCACAGAAACGCACGCATGTGATATTTTCGATGAATAATAAATAATGGAATCAGTCCCACAGAAACGCATTGCATAAGAGATATTCGCATGTAATAATAAAGAACGGAATATTAGAAGAATTTCACCATACATGCGGTACTTCGCATAAACAGGTTATTCCAACATAATAATAAGAATAGAATAACAGAAGAATTTCACCATGTATGCGGTACTTCGCATATACAGGTTATTCCAACATAATAATAAAGAATGGAATAACAGAAGTTCTCTTCATGAATACGAAAGAAATAATACCCCTTACGAGTACAACAAATAATATTCCTTACCTTAGAAGAAACTGAATATTGGAAAAGTGAAATAGCAGAATACTTTTCTTCTTTCTCTCTATAGTTTCTATCTCTAGAGTTTCAGTGAATTCGTAAGAAATAATGAAGGAATGAGCTTCTATTTATAAAAGAATAGACTGAATAGTAACTAATTCATGAACGGTCCAGATTGATTTACTTTTAAACGGACGATCCATATTGGTTTACTATTAAAACTTAAAGCAACGGTCCATACTGATTTACTATTAAAACTTTAAATCAGCAATCCATATTGATTTACTATTATAACTTTCCACCAGCGGTCCATATTGATTTACTATTATATCTTCAACCAACAAATTCGAAAAATTACCACACCTCCTCATGGAATAATATTGTACCCAAAAATGATTTGGACCGAAAAAAAGAAATATATCGGGTAAATAGTATCCGTGAATAGTAACTCATGAATAGTAACTCGTGAATAGTAACTCGATAACTAAAAGTGCCCTGAATAATTCGATTGAACAATATAACCTCTAGACATCAATTATTATCGAAACAAATGTCGATTTTCACTAACACAAATAATTTCAACACAATGGAACTATAAAATTCATCTTTAATCAACACGAACCTATTCATCATTAATATTATAATTCACAATATTTAACAACCAGGTAGTTCCTAGGTAAGAGGGGGCTTTCCGATAAGGATTTCTCCTTATTAGCTCACAATTAGGTGATCAAATCTCTCCTCGATGTAACTTCTAAAACATGTCAATATCATGTAATGATAATATGAATAACTTTACTGTCTCAATTATTGATTTAATAATATATCATATTATGCAGATGATACCGTAACAATAATTGAATAAATAATATGAGAGATATGATGCAAAGAATTATCGTGTAGCAATAATTGAGTATAGTTGAGTGACTTCTCACGTAAGCATCAATAATCAATACCGCAGCTACTATGCAACCACGCGATATACATCGTATTTTTACTACGGGTAGTTCAACAGTTTTAATTGTAACACTCCGCCAGTTATTTTTATAGAAAGATAATTTTGTCGTTTTCTAACTACTACGATAATACTTCATTGTGGGGTCCACTAATGATTGTGTCGTCGTATAATATTCCCTGTTAAAACGAATATTCCCCGACCAATCGAATATTATATAACCACTTGCTTACTTTGCAAAATTTATAAATACTATCCAATACTATAACATTATATCAAATCCACACTATAATATTCAAAAAATTGTTTCGAGAAAATTAAATATTTATTCATAAATCTGGGGTCTCACAATCTCCCCTCCTTATGGAATTTCGCCCTCGAAATTTATGTACGTACCTGGTATGCCGAAGAGGTGAGGATACCTTGACTTAATTTCATATTCTAATTCTTGAGGTATAACCTTTGAGTGATGAATATAATCCTTCTTATCCAAGATTTTAACATGTATCTCCTCATACGTTAAATCATCCGTTATCTCGTCCGGTTCTAAATTAATAATATGGTTCGGGTCCTCCCCATATTTACGTAACGTCGATACGTTAAAAACGTTATGAACACGCGACATACTTGGCGGTAAAATGAGTCTATAAGCCACAGTTCCTACTCGATCGAGGATTTCAAATGGGTCAATTAAATCGAGGGTTGAGATTTCCTCTCTTCATCGATTCTTGCTTCTAGAATAACGCCCTCTTGAACCTTCTTCTTCACATTCACCAGCTCTGAGTATGTAGCTTGAGCGACTTTAACTTTATCGATTAAAGTCAATTCTAATCGTATATTCGTTATCTTCACGTGGGTTCCTAGAGTCTTTAACTCTATTTTCATCATTTTTAAGTCGTACGAAATGGGTCTTTGTGTTAACAACATCGCACTCGTAAACGCATACGATCTTCTACTCAACGCGTCAGCTACCACGTTCGCTTTCCCACGATGGTATTGAATGGTACGATCAAAATCTCCAACAGCTCGAGTCAACGTATTTGGCGCATGTTACGTTCGCTTTAGTTGAAGAAATATTTAAGGGTTTTAGAAATGGGTTTTGTACTGGGGTCAATACAAAATTTGATTTCACGCTCTAGGGGTAGGCTAAGAGGTCTTCAAAAATACGTCAGAAAATTTATTAACAATAGAAATATCATTCAAAACTGTGACTCTCATCCCAAGACTTGGATAGTACATCACATTATTAACTTGACATCGTCATTCACGACGTCGCCTATGGAAAGTCTTGCTTCGGTGCATTCCATACAAGGAAGTCAACAACGAAAGGATCGGGGCTCTTTACTTATGGCTTGATATGATAATGATTGACTTTCGTGGTTTGGTAACTTGAATTCGCATAACAGGTTGGTTAGGAATATGAAAGCTAACAACCTTACGAAAAGCATGATGAGTAGTTCACCAATCGATTCTTAAAATCGCATCAAATGTAGGTATTTTCAAAGAGATAAGATCGACAGGTAACGTGAAAGTGTCGATTTGAATCAACAAGATTTATAAACAGTGGAGGTAACGAAGGTTTCTCATAACGAAGTTTCAACCAATAAGTCAAAGTCTAATTTATCCCAAGTCAAATTTAAACGTTGAGCGCAAGCAAGAGAGATAAAAGAATGGGTAAACCAGATCTAATAAGATATAGACTTTGGAAGAATTTATAATTAACTAACCCGTGATAACTTCATTCGTGTTCCTTGTCACAAAAAAATGCTCTCTTTTAAACTATCGATTTTAACTTGTCTGGGACATTCTTTGGCGTCACCATCCCAGCTAGACTTGACTTTGCTATAGAGGACATTCCACCATTAATTGCTTCGTCGCATTCCTGATCCATGATTTGAATCATTACTCTCCGATCCATATCGAATTGGGGTTGATCGCTCTGCACAGGGTAATTCCGAACTCGATGTTGGATTCTACTAATTGCTGTCCAAAAAGCGAAATCTATTTCATCTATTTTGGATTTATTGGATCGAACGTCTTTTTCTATAATATCAACGCGTCGTGCGGCTTTTACCCATGCATCCTCTATTCTCATTCGTTTAGTTGTTTCTTCTTTCATCAGAACTTTGATCATAGCATTATTAGATTCTAGCTCTAATATCTTATACTCTGACAAAGAGTGTTTCTGTTCAAGTATCGCACATCGGGTAACACAATTTTGAATTGTTACATCTCTTTGCTCTAAGACCGCCTGTCGTTCTTCAGCCTGCTCTTCTAACTCATGAATACGATTTTGCAGTTCTACATTTTGATCATAAAGTTCTTCTAATAAATTCTCTTCAAGTTCCTCTTCTTCCTCACTCTCAGCTGCTACCTCTAGGACTATCTCGGGTGCAACTATCAATTCTTCACTCACCACATGGATATCTCTAATCCCTTCTTCGCCTGACATCACATTATCCTGGTTGGGGATTAGAGGTGTCTCCACGATCTCATGTGCTTCATTGCTTATCTCAACATTTTCGGATGCCATTTTCCAATACTGCCACAAAATAAGGGTTAATTAATATATCACATATTATCCCTACACTCTGACCGACTAGTTAAATACCAAATAAACTTAGGTAGGTCATACTAGCGAAGGAATTTCCCGCTCTCCCTCCTAGTTCTTGTCTCACATCTCACCAGGATCATATCCTAAGCTTTGATATTAACCGTGGCGCCCCAAAATAGGTATACATCACCCATCTTGGGTCGCCAGATACATGGTACAAAATTCAAATACAACTTAATTATACAACAAATGCGTGTAAAATACTTACGACTAAACATAAGTCATGAGTTTTAATACAAATATTGTCATCTAGACAATATCCACACTCAATGGAGTCCTCATTACATTTATTATTACACTATTTCACGTAATAGTGAGGACTACTAATGCACTATCTAGACCATCACACTGTTTCCCGACTAGTCCCAAACCACGCTCTCATTTCCTCAAGAGAATAGTGAAAGAAAGGGTGAGCTCAACTAGCCCAAGAAGAAATATTATGACTAAGATAATACGTAATAAATTATCCTTAGCCTTCAACAAAGATAACAACCGATAGAATATAATAGACAACAAGTTTTAGATCAAAACTCGCGCAATGAATAAGCAATCCATTAGAAGAGTCAAGTAAAGTATAAAATCTACTATCTTCTATGATTTAAAAAGTTTTTCATCAACTTTATCGCCGAGACTCAACTTAATAAATAAAATCGAATCATCTCACACTCCACTACCAAGGATATTCATGTAATCATCAATGATCATGACTATACCGAATAATCCTCGGTCATAATCATACCAACAACTCGTCCACCAATGAACTATGTGCCAATAAGGACTTTTACCACATCATTCGTCACATTACTACCATGATTATATTGAATAATCCTTCGTCATAATCATACCAAGTCCATCTATGCACGTAAGCCACATATGACTTTCAACATATTATAAACATGAGGATGATGACAATTCAATAAAACAAGTTCAAGAATAAATTTTAAAGATTTATAAGTTAATTTATCCCGAACTTAATAACGCCCAAATTGTCAACACGATATCGCTTTATGGAGTAAAATTCAAGAATGCTCGTAAGAATATTTCCATAAAAGATATTGGATGAAGCTTAAATATCAAGGATATTCCACTAATTTCATGGAGTATAGAAGTCAAAGCTTTAACCAACCGAGTATAATAGAATATATGAAATCGCAGAATGGATTTTTCACCGCCATGCAGTAATCCACGAGACAGATCATTTCCACAATTTAATAAGGAATGAATACGAAGGATTATTCACCACATATGGTAATCCACATAGACAAAAGTTATTCCCAATAGAATAATAAAGAATGGAATAATGTATGATTCACCACGCGCGTGCGATAATCGCATGCATAAAAGTTATTCCCAATGTAATAATAAATAATGGAAACCAGTGTCCCAGATAAACGCACGCATGTGATATTCCAACCTGAATAATAAATAATGGAACTGTGTTAAGGCCAGAACGTTACGCATATGATGTGATATTCCGGCGTAATAATAAAGAACGAGAATATTAGAAGAATTTCACCATGTATGCCAGATTGCAGATAAACAAAGTTATTCCAACATAATAATAAGAATGGAATAATGTAAGAATTTCACCATGTATGCGGTACTTCATGATATACAAGTTATTCCAACATAATAATAAAGAATGGAATAATGTAAGTTCTCTTCATGAATATGAAAAAAGAAATAATACCCTTTGAGTACAACAAATAATATCCCTTACCTTAGAAGAAACTGGATATTGGAATAGTGAAGTAGTAGAATACTTTTCTTCTTTCTCTCTATAGTTTCTGTCTCTAGAGTTTCAGTGAATTCATAAGAAATAATGAAGGAATGAGCTTCTATTTATAGAAGAATGGACTGAATAGTAACTAATTCATGAATGGTCCAGATTGATTTACTTTTAAACGGACGGTCCATATTGGTTTACTATTAAAACTTAAAGCAACGGTCCATACTGATTTACTATTAAACTTTAAACCAACAATCCATATTGATTTACTATTATAACTTTCCACCAGTGGTCCATATTGATTTACTATTATATCTTCAACCAACGGTCTGAAAAATTAGCACACCTCCTCATGGAATAATATTGTACCCAAAAATGATTTGGACCGAAAAGAAATATATTTTACGGGTAAATAGTATCCCGTGAATAGTAACTCATGAATAGTAACTCCGACACGAAAAGTGCCCCGAATAACCGATTGAACAATATAACCTCTAGACATCAATTATTATCGAAACAAATGTCGATTTTCACTAACACAAATAATTCCAACACAATGGAACTATAAAATTCATCTTTAATCAACACGAACTTATTCATCATTAATATTATAATTCACAATATTTAACAACCAGGTCATTCCCAGGTAAGAGGGGGCTTTCCGATAAGGATTTCTCCTTATTGGCGCACAATTAGGTGATCAAATCTCTCCTTGACAGAACTTCTAAACATTGTCAATATTGCAAATGATAATATGAATAACTTTACCGTCTCAATTATTGATTTAATAATATATCATATTATGCAGATGATATCAGAATAATAATTGAATCAATAATACGAGAGATATGATGCAAAGAATTATCGTAGCAATAATTGAGTATAACCGAGTGACTTCTCACGTAAGCATCAATAATCAATACCGTGTGCTACTATGCAACCACGCCAGACATCGTATTACTTTTACTACCGGGTAGTTCAACAGCTTTTAATTCAGAACACCTCCGCCAAGTTATTTTTATAGAAAGATAATTTTATCGTTTTCTAACTACGAAAATACTTCCGTTGTGGGGTCCACCAATGATTGTGCCGTCGTACAATATTCCCTGTTAAAACGAATATTCCCCGACCAATCGAATATTATATAACCACTTTCTTACTTTGCAAAATTTATAAATACTATCCACAACTATTACATTATATCAAATCCACACCATAATATTCAAAAAATTATTTCGAGAAAATTAAATATTTATTCATAAAATCTGGGGTCTCACACATTCTCTTTGAATTGTCGGAGTCGAACTCTCTTGTTGTATGACCGAGCAATCCTTTGTTGATATAATTCACCATGAAAAATGGATGCAGCCCTCTTCTCATCTATCAGAGATAGCTGGTGGTATTGGTCTTGCAACCACTGATATTTATCCATCTGAGAATCTATTTACACTCTTAACGACTCTATTTCTACTTCTATGGGGAGTACTGCTTCCATGCCATAAACTACTGAGTAGGGGGTAACCCCAGTAGAAGTTCGCATTGATATTTTGTAGGCTAATAGAGTCAGAGACAATAAATCAAGTCATCCATTATGATTGGCGGACATCGTTTGCATAATTCTCATCAGGGTTGACATCCTCCATTGAACCACTCTCTTCAGCTCTATCCGAGCCAGGGATTTTGAATTGATCTTCTTCATAATCATCCTCTGGGATATCATTGTTCATTCCCTCAATATACACCAGAAAGTACATCTTTGATAACAGGTTTTGCATTTCTTGTTTGAGTCTCTCATACCTTTCCTCATCTTCTTTATCCGGAATTAGGACCTCTTTTCCACTAGCCGGCTTGGCCCTAGGAATCATCATACCAGCCATGGAAATAGGGATTTTCCTCACAGGCTTTACAAATCTTGCATCTATAAGATTAGGTAGCAGAATGGTAGAGGAAGGAATCGGTGGATGTTTATGCGGGTTCCGGTGATTTGATCCAGTGGAATAGCCCAATCCAACCTTTCTTGTCTGGCTAGGAATTTGAATTGGACTTCTGATTCCTTGTTGAATCTTCCCTAGCCCTTTTCCAGGCCAGAAACCCAAGGATATCATTTCCTGACTAGTTGACATTACTTCGGTGGAAACAATGGGTTTTAAAGCTGGGGCTCCAATATGTTGGTACCAAGTGTTGCTCACCTCAAGGGCTTAAAAACTGACAGGCTCAATTCCTTCATCGAGATTGATTACAGGCATATCGCTTTGTGTATGAACATGATATTCTGGCTTGGCATTGACAGCTACCAGATTACCATTGATGATGTATTTGACCTGTTGATGAAGGGTGGATGGAACTGCTCCTGCCATATGGATTCACGGTCTTCCTAGCAATAAATTATATCCGGTGGTAATGTTCAGCACTTGGAGGGATATATAGAAAGTATGGGGATCGATCTCTAATAGAAGTTCGATTTCTCCTACAACTTCTCGCCAAGATCTATCAAAGGCCCTTATGACTACATGACTAGTCCGGATTCGCTTTGGACTGATCTTCATTCTTTCCAACATGTCAAAGGGATATATTTTCAAGGACGATCATCCATCTATCAACACACCTCCTACCACGTATCCTAAAGACATCACTGCTATGTGAAATTACCCGTCCCTTTTGATGGTATGTTATGATCAGTGAAAGATATCACATTGTTGTTGAAAATGTGATATATCAAATGATGAAACTTTTTGGTATCCACCGTCTTTGGCAGGTGAGCTTCTTCCAGTACTTTTACTAAGACCTTGCGATGATCTTCTAAAGATAAAACAAAATCTAGAATGGATATTTGTCAGGGTTCTTCTTTCAATTTTTGCACCATTTTGGCTTCATTATGTCCCATCTTGCTGAGGAATTCTTTAATTTTCTCCTCGGGCACTCTTCCCATGGATTTGATGAGTGTCTTTATTACTCGATGAGGTAGATACAACGGGTTTTCTTTTGATATAACAGCATTGTGGTTTGATGTTAATCCCCCATCTTTCACATAGTTCTATGGGACTCTTTTCAAGTTGATTACAGGATACTGCAGCCTGAATGGCAGCATCAGAAGCTCGGGCGCAGCCACTTTCACAGGATTCTTTCCATCTTGATCCCATATTCCTTGAATTACTAGAGGTGTTGTAGACAAGTCTCCTTCATAGGATATGACTTCTATAACTTCCCTCCATCTCTGTGTTCCAAGAGGGAATATCTCCTCTTCTTTAGGCAAGATATTACCATTATTTTCCATTTGAAGGTCACCGCTGTCAATCATATTTTGGATTAGATAACGAAGTGCCCATTAGCTTTCCGTGTTATGACCCTGAGTATTAGAATGGTATTGACAGGCCCCGATAGCATCAAAACTCTTGGAACATGAATTGGTTGGGGCAAACAGTTCTGGGATCTTCCCTTCATTGATCAACATATACAAAATCTCCTCCATTGGTTGACCCAAAGGAATGAGCTTTTTTGGTCTGCATAGTCCCAACGCGACTAGGCTCTAATTTTTCTTGTAAGTTTTTCCTCCAAAGTTTCATTCTCTTGAAATTAATGTTAATTCCTTGTGATAAGGGAGAGGAGACTTGTATGCCCTTGACTGATTAGCTGTTGAGTTACTCGGTGCAGATGTATCACCAGTTCTACCAGTTAATCAATCTGTTCTTTGATAGAATTCATTTATCGCTCTATCATAAACAGGAATTCTGAATAATCCCATTTATCATAATTATCTTTACTTGTTTGGGGAGAATCACCTACATATTTGAGGTAATTGGAACTTTCTCCACTCCCCTGCTAATCATATTGGCGCCCTCTTCATTGTGTTGGGGTAGAGTGTGACGCCCCCAAAATAGGTATACAACACCCATTCTGAGTCACCAAATATATGGTACAGAAAGCAAACTACAACTTCAATAATACAATTGTCGTGCAAAATACGACAACACATACTGTGAGTTTAAATACAAATATTGTCTTCTAGACAATATCCACACTCAAATAAGTCCTCAGTACAATTATTCAAACACTATTTTACAGAAATAGTGAGAACTGCTAAAACATCTTTCTAGAACCATCACTCCGTACCCCGACTAGTTCCTACTATGTTCTCACCTCCTGAGAAATATGGAACAAAAAGGAAAAGGGTGAGCTCAACTAGCATTGTAAAGAATATTATGACTAAGATAATATACAACAAATTATTGTTAGTCTTTAACAGGGAAAAATCTGATAAAATATAATAGCCAACAAGTTTTAGATCAACAACTCGCAATGAAGCAAAGAATCCATTAGAAGAGTCAAGTAGAGAATGAGTTATACTATCTTCTAAGATTTAAAAATCCATCATCAATATTTTATCCCTGTAACAACAATCAATATACATCTTTAATCAAATATTCATCTTTGCACGATAGGCCAAAGATATTCATTTGTATCACCAGTTGGTCATGTTCATCTCAACACCTGTTCATCTTTGCACTACGGGCCAAAGATATTCATTAGTTAATCATTTATCTTTGCACTACAGGCCAACGATATTTAATAATATCATCATTTAGGACTGAGGATGATGAAAAATATTTTAAAGAAAACGAATCCAGTGAAACGGAAGGACAAATAGTAGGGATTCGTATAACAGTTTATCCAAGATCAATAATGCTTCATAAATATCAATAATTCATCAATACTACGATCCACGCCAGACATCAGATTTTTAACCACCGGGTATTCCAACAAGTTGTTAACTCAGAATAACTACGCCGTTATTTATAAAAACTCAAACTTATCGTTTTCTTCAACCGACAGTTATTCTTTTATGGGGCCCACAAATGACTATGCCGTCGTACAAATATTCCCCGACAACAAGAATATTCCACGACCAAACGAATATTCCCCAACAACAATGATTATTTTATAACCACTTGCATATTTTGCAAAATTTGCACATTTCACCCATAACCAAAGAATTATATCAAATTAATACATTATTATTCATAAATATAATTAGAGGAAATTCGATTTTATTTATAATAAGTTGGGTTCTTACAACCTCCCCTCCTTATGAAATTTCGTCCTCAAAATTGGCATACGTACCTGGTGTTTCGAAAAGGTGAAGATACCTCGCTTTCATTTCTGATTCCAACTCCCAGGTCATTTCTTCAATAGCATGGTTTCTCCACAAAACCTTAACTTGGGGTTTAACCTTGGTGCGTAGGACATGCTCTTTCCTATCCAAGATCTTAACAGGTACTTCTTCATACGTTAAATCTTCAGCTATCTCGTCTGGTTCTAACGCAAAAATATGGTTCGGGTCTTTCACATATTTACGAAGCATGGATATATGAAAAACATTATGAACACGAGACATACTTGGAGGTAATGCGAGTCTATAGGCCACATTTCCTATTCGGTCAAGAATCTCAAATGGACCAACAAATCGTGGATCGAGCTTTTTCTCTTTCCAAATCTTGTAACTCCTTCCATGGAGCAACACGTAATAATACATGATCTCCAATATTAAACTCCACGTCCTTTCTATGAAGATCAAGATAACTCTTTTGTCGATCTTGTGAGGTTTGAATACGTTGTCGAATCATTTGGATCTTTTTTGTAGTCACGCGTGCATTAATTTCGGTCCCAACAACGTTGCTTCTCCCACCTCGCCCCAAAGATATCGGAGAACGACACTTTTCGGTCCATACAACGCCTCAAATGGAGCCATGCCTATACTTGCTTGATAACCTGTTGTTGTAGGAGAATTCCACCATGGCAAGTACTTATCCCAACTTCCTTTAAAATCTAGGACACAAAGTCTTAATAGATCTTCAAGGGTTTGAATAGTCCCTCTCGATTGTCCGATCTGCTTTGAGGATGGTATGTCAACTAAATCGCAAATCCACGCCCATAGCTTTTCAAGAAGATAACCCAAAATCGTGAAGTGAATCTTGGGTCACGATCCGAAACTATGGATACTTGGCATGCCATGCAATCTCACAATCTCATTCACGCATATGCGAACAAGACGCTCAAAGGAATAAGTCTCACGACAAGAAGAAATGGGCGACTTGGTTAATCTATCAACAATAAGCCAAATAAAGCATCTATGCCTTGAGAAACTTTGGGAAGACCTATAACGAAATCAATAGTAATGTGTTCCCACTTCCATTTCGGAATCTCAAGTGGTTGTAATGGACCCTTTAGCACTTGATGCTCCGCCTTTACACGTTGACAAGTTAAACACCTCGAGATAAACTCCGCAATCTCTCTCTTCATATTATTCCACCAAAATGTATGTCGAATATCATGATACATTTTCGTACTCCCAGGATGGATTGCAAACGCTGTGTTGTGTGCCTCCATCATGATTCTATGCTTCAAGTCAGAATCGTTAGGAACACAAAGTCTGGAGTTGAATCTAAGTATTCCTTCTTCATCGATTCTCACTTCTGGAATAGCTCCTTCTTCCACTTTCTTCTTCATATGTATCAGCTCCAGGTCCGTAGCTTGAGCAGCTTTAACTTTATCGATTAAAGTCGGTTCTACTCGTATATTCTCCATCATCATGTGGGTCCCTGGAGTCTTTAATTTTACCTCCATCCTTTGCAAGTCATACAGAATGGGCCTTTGCATTGACAATATCGCACTCGTACTCGCATATGATCTTCTACTCAATGCGTTAGCTACTACATTTACTTTTCCAGGATGATATTGAATAGTGTGATCGTAATCTTTCAATAGTTCAACCAACATCATTGCTGCATGTTGAGTTCTTTTTGGGTGAAGAAATATTTGAGGCTTTTATGGTCCGTATAAATCTCCACTTTCTCCCCATACAAGTAGTGCCTCCAAATTTTCAACGCGAATACGACTGCTGCCAACTCTAGATCATGAGTAGGAAAATTCCTCTCATATTCTTTGAGTTGTCGTGAGGCATAGGCTATGACTTTCCCATGTTGCATGAGAACGCATCCTAACCCTTTGCCTGAAGCATCTCTGTATATAACAAATCCATCCGTACCAGATGGTATTGCCAGAACAGGTGCCGAAATGAGTTTCCTCTTGAGCTCTTGGAAACTCTTCTCGCATTCCTCGCTCCATACAAATTTTGTATCTTTCCGAGTCAACTGAGTTAACGGAGTAGCGATTTGAGAAAATCCTTCCACGAATCTCCGATAATAACCAGCTAAGCCCAGAAAGCTACGTACTTCGGTCACCGACTTTGGTTGCTTCTAACTTTCAGATCGCTTCAATCTTCACGG
This sequence comes from Panax quinquefolius, assembly GCA_020205615.1. Classification (NCBI taxonomy): domain Eukaryota; kingdom Viridiplantae; phylum Streptophyta; class Magnoliopsida; order Apiales; family Araliaceae; genus Panax; species Panax quinquefolius. The sequence goes on along the minus strand of CM035174.1, from coordinate 9,433,910 downwards.
ATCAACAGATACTCCATGTTTTGACACCGTGCCCAAGGAATGCTACTTCCTCAAGCCGTAACTCGCGATTTCATCACTTGTCATAAAGCTTGTTTTCACGAAGCCTTTCAAGTATCAGCTTCAAATGGTGCTCATGATCTTCACGGCTTTTGGAATAGATGAGGATGTCATCAATAAAGACAACAACAAACTGATCCAAATATTCCTTGAATACACGGTTCATCATATCCATGAAAGCAAAATAGGAGCATTAGTCAATCCAAAAGACATGACTAAGAATTCATAATGCCCGCATCGAAGTTCAAGGCGCCTTTTGAATATTCTCGCTTTTAATCTTCAATTGATGATATCCGTAATCTAAGATCGATCTTTGAAAAGAATTATGCTCCTTGCAGAATCGGGTCGAAACACGTCATCAATGCGAGGTAACGGATACCTATTCTTGATGGTGACATGGTTCATTTTCTCAGAGTCAATACAAAGTCGCATACTCCCATCTTTCTTCTTTTATTTAATAAAATAGGAGCACCCCAAGGAGATGTACTAGGATTTAATGAAACCGATGTCTAATAACTCCTCAGTAGTTGGACTTTTAACTCCTCAAGTTCAATAGAGCCATTCGATATGGGTTTTAGAAATGGGTTTTGTACGGCTACCAAGGTCAATAAAGAATTCAACATCACGCTCGGGGTAGACCGTGAAGTTCTTCAGAAATACATCGTGAAATTCTCTAACAATGTAAATATTATTCAAATCGACTTGTCTTTGTTCAAATCCATAACATGGGCTAAGAAAGCTTGACATCCGGTTTTTCAATAAACGAATAGCTTTATGGCTTGATATGATAGTGACTGATTTTAGTGGTTTAGTTGTTTGAATTCATATGACAGGTTGGTTAGGAATATGAAAACTAACAACCTTACGAAAATAATCAATGTTGGCATGATGAGTGGTTAACCAATCAATTCCTAAAATCACATCAAAAGCAAGTATCTTTAAAGATATAAGATCAACAGGTAATGTGATAGTGCCAACTTGGATCATGCAAGATTTATAAACCGTAGATGTAACGAAGGTTTCACCCAACTGAGTTTCAACAGATATAAGTCAAAGTCCAATTCTCTCCGAGTCAAGTTTAAACGTTGAGCACAAGCAGGAGAGATAAAAGAATTGGTAGAACCCAGATCTAGTAAGGTATAAACTTCGCAAGAGTTCAAGATTAGCTTACCCGTAATCACCTCGCTCGGTTTCTCTCGTTTTGGCCGACCACGATAAACGCTCTTCCAGAACCTTGCCGATTCGACTTATCCGGATGACCTTTGAGTCACCATCCCCCGTTGAACTTGGTTTTGCTATGTAACAATCCCGAGCTATGTGGCCTTCCTTTTCATAGTTGTAACATACCTTGGATTGTCATGAGCAAGCTTAATGATGATATGTCCCTCTTCCCGCATTTGTAACATCTAACCTGGTGGTCGTTCTCCTCCCCTACAATTTGTTGTTGGTCTTTGGTCGGTGTCGTTCTTGATGTCTTCCCGTCATTGTTGAATCTCCTCTTTCCGAAATTTCCACTTGACTCACCTCTCCTATTATCACGGCCACGATGACCACCGAGTGGTTACCACCTTTATTCGATATTTTCCCTCCTCGTTGGTTATCATCGCTCGATGAATGTTGTCACCGTATGAATTCGGTTGTGGTCCCTCGGTTGCACATACTCATTATCTCGCTTCTAATAATTGATCCCTATTTACAACATCCGAATATAAAAAAAATTTATGAGATATAAGATATCATTAGAATCTCTAAGCTTTAGACCTCTCGAAACATCCTTGTTATTCGTTCCTCATTTTCACCAAATGAGGTGCAAACCCGATAACTCGCAAACTTCACCTCGCATCGACACCGCCATGCCGCTTTTTTTTGTTCAAATCGATAAACTCCACCTCCTTCATATGACGAATACTTTCGTGAAAGTACTTGTCATTGAATAGTTTCAAATGTTTCCCAAGACATGTTGGTACGCTTCACGAGACTCCCACCGTGATCCGCCTCACCCATGAACATAAAGGTGGCGAATGGAACCTTCTGTTCCTCTCGTGCATCCCAAGACATCGAATATCTTGGTAATTTGCTTGACCCACGCTTTCGCCGCCATGATCGGATCCGGCTTTCCTTAAATTCTAGTGGTCCCAACTCTTTGAACTACTTGGTTTGTGACAAGCCGCGCATTGCTAGCATTTCCACCAGAGATTCGTGTACGAAGTTTCCTCGTGCGGTTTTGCATAAAGCGCAAAAACTTTCGAACATCCCATCATTCATCATTTGTTCTCGGTAGTGTTGTTCACAGGAGGATTATTGCCTTTCTGCTGCACGCTCTCTGGTTTTGTAACTAAAGGTTGTTCCACGCCTCATACACTCCATTGTTAACGTTCTCGCAGCCCATTCTTAATATCGCCATATAAAACAAGGGTTAATTAAACAAATTAACATATCACATAATATCCCTATATTACGATCGACCAACAAATAAGCTTAGATAGGGACACACTAGCTTAAGGATTTACTCATCTCTCCCTCCTAGTTCTATTCCCCGATCTTCGCCAGAGACCATATCCCTAAGCTTTGATATTAACCGTGACGCCTCCAAAATAGGTATACAACACCCATTCCGAAGTCGCCAAATACATGGTATGTAAAGCAAACTACAACTTCAATAATACAATTGTCGGCAAAATACGACAACACATACTTGTGAGTTTAAATACAAATATTGTCTTCTGATAATATCCACACTCAAATAAGTCCTCATTACAATTATTCAAACACTATTTTACAGAAATAGTGAGAACTGCTAAAACATCTTTCTAGAACCATCACTCTGTACCCCAACTAGTTCCTACTATGTTGTCACCTCCTGAGAAAAATGGAACAAAAAGAAAAAGGGTGAGCTCAACTAGCCCAGTAAAGAATATTATGACTAAGATAATATACAACAAATTATCGTTAGTCTTCAACAGGGAAAAATATGATAAAATATAATAGCCAACAAGTTTTAGATCAACAACTCCAGTGAAACAAAGAATCCATTAGAAGAGTCAAGTAGAGAATGAAAGTTATACTATCTTCTAAGATTTAAAAGTCCATCATCAATATTTTATCCTGTAATAACAATCAATATACATCTTTAATCAAATATTCATCTTTGCACTTCTGAACAGCCAAAGATATTCATTTCAGATCACCAGTTGGTCATGTTCATCTCAACACTGCTCATCTTTGCACTACTACGGGCCAAAGATATTCATCGATTAATCATTTATCTTTCCACTACAGGCCAACGATATTTAATAATATCATCATTTAGGACTGAGGATGATGAAAAATATTTTAAAGAAAACGAATCCAAAGTGAAACGGAAGGACAAATAGTAGGGATTCGTATAACAGTTTATCCAAGATCAATAATACTTCATAAATACCAATTTTGAAGTAGAATTCAAAAATAAAGATCAAAACATGGATACAATCAAAAATAGTAACCATAATAGACATCTTGGACAAAAAGGAAAAAAATTCATTTTTCTATGAATAGTGCCAGATCGTGAATAAAGTCTTTGTATGCACGTGAATAGTAACCCCAACACAAAAGTTCCAAATTTGATAAAATTCAAATCAATACTTCTAAGATAATGATATTGAAGAAATAATATCATATATGAATAAAATAACATCCCTTACCTCAAAATAACCGCATTTCCGATTGAATTTGGATATAGTCTTGTGTAAACTTGTACAAAAAAAATAGAAACTCACAAAGTATCTAAATACTCACAAAATACGCATTTCGATAATATAGAGAGAAAGAGAGAAAGCTTATGTTTTCGTGTGATTTTCAATTCTAACTTAGCCCTCTATTTATAGGAAAATGTTAGCAGACTTGACCTGCAACCTGATGGCTTTACCTGCTACTATTCCCACCCACCACATTTGAAATAAAATTCAGCACATTTCTTCACCAACCACAAGTGGGGCCCACTAAATTCTAAAATTTTCCACCAAAATCATTTATAAACCTAATTTCCAGATCAGTCACCTCTTAAAATTCATAACAAATCATACGTTCATTTTTAACGGTTCAAAATTTGTGGACATATACTCAACTTATATATGTATAACATATCCAAAAATTACAACGATCCAACGGTCGGATTAAAAATTATAACTCACGCAATATATCTCAAAAACACTTATTTAATTTTTAATACCTCCATTCCGACAAAAATACTGATAAAACACCTCAACATTAACTCCTTCATTTTTAACCACAATAAATATATCCAACATTTATATCCACATAAAATAAATATTTCCTTATCATATGAATCAATAATTAATTATTCACAAATAATATTACGTAATCACATTTATGACAACCAGTGCTCCAGGAAAGAGGGGCTTTCCAATAAGAATTTCTCCTTCATGGCGGCCGCAATTAGGTGACCAAACCTCTCCTTGATGTAACTTTCTAGACATTGCCAATAATGCTATCTAACAATATTATTCAAATAATATGAATTATTGATCCGATAATGAGAAATCTTGTCAGTTGACAATTATTGAAACAACAATAATATAAAATATCAACGCAAAGCAATTATTGAATCAATAAAATAAAATATTGAAAGAATTCATCGTAACAATTATTGAGTAGTGCCTTCACGCAAGGATCAATAATTCATCAATACCGTGCATCCACGCAGTATTATTGTATTTTAACCAACGGGTATTCCAACAAGGTGTAATTCAGAATAACTACGCCAAGTTATTTATAAAAACTCAAACTTGTCGTTTTTCTTCATCCCACGCTTATTCGTTATATGGGCCCCCACAAATGATCGCTACGCCGTCATTATGAATATTCCCAAACAACAAGAATATTCCACGACCAAACGAATATTCCCTGACAACAATGATTATTTTATAACCACTTGCATATTTGTAAAATTTGCACATTTCACCCATAACCAGAGAATTATATCAAATTAATACCTTATTATTCATAAATATAATTAGAGGAAATTAGATTTTATTTATAATAAGTTGGGGTCTTACATAGAGGATTATCTTTCACATGTGGTTGTTCTTGTGTTGTCACCATAATTTCCCCATTATCTATCAGATCCTGGATTTTGTGTTTGAGAGACCGACAATCTTGGGTATCATGGCCCGGAGCTCCCGAATGATAAGCACATTTCTTATTTGTGTCAAAATTCCTTCCACTTGGATTGGCTAGGGGAAAGAGCTGGACAATCTTCTTTTGTGTTGTCAGAAGTTTGAGTATATTTTTTAGTGAGTCCCCTAAAGGTGTGAATGTTTTGCGACGCTTAACTTCTCCGATTTTTTTTGAAGTGGAGGATTTAAAAATTGTGCAGGTGTTTGGAAAGGGGGAATAATTTCTCATTTGAATGGGCAAGTTGTGATTACCCCTCTGATTTAGTCCTTATAGTACTAAGGATACATCATCTTCTTTCTTTTTATGACCCCTTCGAGGATTATTCCCATAATTTTCGGCCTGAATATGCTCAGCCACGGCTTCTAAAGCAGTGAGGTCTTTAATTTTTCGAAACTTCAATCCCATTTCAGTCATTTCTCCGTGTTTAATCATTTTTGAGAATGATTTGCCTATACCTGCTAGGATTCTCTCGTAAAATGGAGTTTCTTGTATATCAATGAATGTCATTACCATTTCTGTTTCTGTCATTGATGAAATGACTTGGGCAGCCAAACGTCTCCACCGTTGGGCATATTCACGGAAAGATTTAGTGCTTTGCTTCTTAACTTTGATGATTTGATACCTATCTGGAGAAACTGTATTAACTCAGGAAGGCATGTGTTAACTCCTTCCAGTTGTGGATTTTGGAATTGTCCAGTCTGGCATACCATGCTCTGGCCTCTCCAGTTAAGCTTTTCTGGAACAATTGCATCCTTAGCTTTTCATCCTCGGCATATGAACCAAGTTCTCCAATAAAATACCTTCAAATGAGTACAAGCATCTTCCAATCCATCATATTTTTCAAAATCTGGAGTTTTGAACTTGTTTGGATAACGGGCCCTTGGGAAAATGCAGATATCCGAGTAAGTCACGCTCCCATACGCTCCAGTCCCTTTGATTGACTGGATGGTTTCTTCCATTTGTTTCACTTTCTTTCGAATATCACCAGTTTCTTGATCTTCTTTAAGATTGGTGATTTCGGGAGTTTTGTTGGGTTTTTGGGTTTGAGGTTCAGGTAACTGCTCTTCCTTTTCCTTCTTGTCAATATCCTGGCTTCCTCCTTGTGCAGAGGACTCTGTTTGAGTGGGTATTTGTTGACCCTGAGTCCTTTTGTTTTGTTCTTTCAAAAAGATAAATAATTCTGCTATCTGGTTTCTTAGTCCCTCGAACTCCTCTCAAGAAACAGGAGTAGATTCAGGTTGGGCACTTGCAGACATGTCTGAAGGTGGGCTTAGTGCTTTTTGGATTTTGATCGGGTAACGGGACCAATTGTTTCCCTACAATGAAAGTAGATATATTAATTTCGATGTATATATATTAATAGGATGCATGTTGTAAGACCCCAAATTATTATTAAATGAAATTTATTTTTCTCTATTTATTATCTTGAAATAGTAAGGGTTGATTTGATTAATGTGGATAGTTATGGGTAAAATACGCAAATATTTCGAATAAGCAAGTGGTTATAAAATATTCATTATTGTCGGGGAATATTCGTTTGGTCGTGGAATATTCATCTGTTGTCTGGGAATATTAAATACGATGACGCAGATCTTTTGTGGGCCCCATAACGGAAAAGCGATTGGATGAAGAAAACGACAAATATAAGTTGTTTTTAAATAACTACAGTAGTTATTACAGATTATCATTGTTGGAATACCGGTGGTTAAAACACACTAATACGCGTTGTTGAACAAGAAGACATCAGTATTGCACCAATTATTGATTCTTACGTAAGAAGGCACTACTCAATAATTGTTACAAATAATTACTATTCAAGATTTTATTTTATTGATTCAATAATTCACGCATTGATATTTTATATTATCGTTGTTTCAATAAATTATCATTACAAGATTTTCCATTATCTGAGCAATAATTCATATTATCCGAATAATATTATTGGATAACATTATTCGCAATGTCTAGAAAGTTACATTCAAGGAGAGGTTTGGTCAACTAATCAGGCGCCAAGAAGAGAGATTCTTATTAGAAAGCCCCCTCTTTCCTGGGAACGACCTGGTTGCCAGTACTGTGATTCTGTAATATTATTTGTGAATAATTAATTATTAATTTATATGATGAGGAAAATATTGATTTTATGTGGATATAGATGGAGAAATTTTTTAAAATAATTCATTTAAATATATTATTTTAATAATATATTAAACGGTGATATTTTTATAATGAATATGGGATATATGAGTATATGAGGAGGAAGAGTATTTTTGTGGCATTAAATGTTTAACACATATTTTGTGTGTTGGTGGACACAATTATCGATCGAAATTTGATTATAAACAGTAAAATCGTCTGCTTTGTGGATTTTTGGTCAATTTCTATTTGGAATTTGAAAAACTTTCTTCTACAAAGTTGTAGAGAATTGAATTTCCTATAAAAACTCACGAGATTCGAATTTTTTGATAAAAGGCTATTTATAATGAATTATTGAAATTCCGAAGCTCCGAAATAATTGATTTTTGGAAGTTTAAAATAATTTAAATAAGAAAACGTTTTTTAAATGTTTGTGGGCATCTTTAACATGTGTTGATGGCTGAGATCAGATTGTCTAGATGGGCATAGAGAATTTATTAAATATATATTAATATTATATTAAATTTTCTACTTTGGTGTTCTAAACATTTTCCTATAAATAGGTGCTTAGGTTAGAATTGAAAATCATACCGTAAATCAAGTTTTCTCTCTATATTATCGAGCGTATTCTTGTGAGTATTTTGAGTATACTTTGAGTATTGCTATACAAATCTGCAAGTTCAAGTTATAGCCTATATATAGGTGTTTCAACTAAAAATCGCATCTTTCGAGGTAAGGGATGTTATTTTATTCGAAAATGATATTATTTCTTCAATATCATTATGCCGAAATATTGGTTGAAAATTTTTATCAAATTTGGAACTTTTTCATGTCGGAGTTACTATTCATGAGTTACTATTCACGAGTTACTATTTACGAGTACTATTCATGAAGCGTGATGATGTTTGTTGGGAAATTTCTATCTTTTGGTGTCTGAGTTACTATTCACGATACTAAGACTATTCACGATATCTTGACTATTCATTTAATACTAAGACTATTCACCGAAAAATAAAATTTCTTCTTTTTGTCCAAAATATCTATTATGGATACTAGCTTTGATTGTATCCATATTTTGATCATTCTTGAATTTTACTCCACCCTGATTACTTATGAAGTATTTTTGAACTTGGATTGTTTAAAATACGAATCCTTAATATTTGTTCTTTTGTTTCAATGGATTCGTTTCCTTTAAAATATTTTTCATCATCCTCTACCCTAAATGATGATATTATCGAATATCTTTGGCCCTGTAGTGCAAAAAGATGAACAGTGTTGAGATGAATACGACCGATTGTTAATATCTTTGGCCCGTAGTGCAAAGATGAAGCAGTGTTGAGATGAACATGACTCATCGATTAATATCTTTGGCCCGTAGTACAAAGATGAGCAGTGTTTAGATGAACATGACTAACTAATGAATATCTTTGGCTCAGTGCAAAGATGATTATTTGATTCCAAATATATATGATTGATGTTACAGGATAAAATATCGACGATGAACTTTTTAAATTCATATATAGAAGATAGTAGTTTGCATTCTCTACTTAACTCTTCTAATGAATTGTTGTTTCACCGCAATTGTTGATTTAAAACCGGGTTGTCTATTGTATTCTATTAGATTTTTCCCGCTGAGACTAACGATAATTTGTTGTATATTATCTTAGTCATAATATTCTTTCTCATCGGGCTAGTTGAGCTCACCCTTTTCCTTGTTGTTCCATTTTTCTTCTCGAGGAGGCGAGAATGTAATGAAAGTACTAGTCGAGGTATGGAATGAAGGTTCTAGAGAGTTGTTTAGTAGTCCTCACCATTTTTGTAAAATAATGTATCAATAATTATGATAGGATTTATTTGCTCGTGGATATTGTCCAGATGGCAATATCTCAGATTTAAACTCACGCTTATATGTTGTAATAATAAAGTTAGTAGTTATTTCGCATCTACGTATTTGGCGACTCAGAATGGGTTGGATGGAATGGACCTATTTTGGGGGCGTCACACATGTTATGCAATGTGTTTGTTTAAGGTTTTTTAATGTTTTCCTGCAAAACAGTTGTTAGTTGTTTTGCTGACAAGATAGCATGACATGATTTAATATATGTGCAATAATAATATTGACAATGAATGGAAATGATATTCACATTTTCTCTTTTTTCTTTTATATTTATATGGAATAGTAATTTACATTGAATTTACATGGAATTGAAAGGGAAAGGCATGAAGAGACTTCCCTTTGCGTTTGGTTTATCAGAGACTGACCGATCTTAGGCTACTCTCGCGGCTATTAGGCATGAAGGTCCCCATATCATCGCAATTTACTATATGGGAAGTTAATCCAATCTTTCAATTGGAGCGGATCTGAGTGGTGCCTTTCCTGAGCCTCGCAGGATTATTATACGTCGAGTCCAGTAATCAAACACCGACGAGTTTGCCTCATGGTGGAGGAATCACACAACATACATTCACATACATCGTGTCTCACCATATGCAATGATGACATTGTGCGAGGCACTAATATAAAGTAGCAAAAAATTATTTACATCCATTCAATGTAATGATAAAATCCACACACAAGCAGGTAAAAAGGGAATTTGAAAAGTTTGAAAAACGGCTTAAGCACTCTACTATCCCCAGCAGAGTCGCCACCTGTTGACGTCGGGAAAAATTTTCTTTTTGGAATTCCTCTTTTAGTCTTTCTACCTTTTATATTCTCTATATGTGTCTTGAATTTTGTTTGAAAGGGCGAGTTTGACAAAAGAGTCCGACACAAAATGTCGACGATTTGAAAATTCAGAGTCGCCAATTGGTAGTAGTGAAATGGTTGCACCAACTCAACCGAGTTTGAAAAGTTTTGCAAAAGCCCAATTATTGGACTCTATTTAACAGGCCTTAGAACCCGAGATTCTTTGAGTTCGGGGGCTTGATTAAGCGGGAGAAAGGTATTAGGCACCCCCCGACTTCCATGAAAACACGGTTACCACATCTTTTCAATTCCCTAATTATGTGAAGTGTATGTGTGCGCAGTTAATTGGGCCTAAGTGCATTATTTGAAAGTAGTGTTATGCCTCGTTTGCACCTATACACAAAGAGTTTGATTTGTATAAAAGTTCAATTTTAATATAAGACATGTAAAATGATATTTTGAAAATAGGCTTTCAAACCCTTATGCTTACATAGTAATTGAGGCCTTTGATACTTCTATTTTATTCCATATTCGGCTTATTTTGATTTTATCCTCGAGATGCGAAACATCTTCGAAAAAATAATATACATATTAGTGTCAAGCTCCTTATGGGTATGAAATCCATCGAAGTGACCCGAGCATCACAAATACGATTTACAAGCTAACTGTACAACAGAAAAGGGTCCATCATGAAACCAGATCTAGATCCGTCAGCTGGATCTTAAATCCCGTGGTTCCTAGGCTCACATAATGTCACATGAATAGCCTGCATAACAAATATAATTAAATAAAACAGATACTTAATCTAAACGTCGCAAAACAAAGGATTCATCAGTTAAATCCTTGCATGCACGTAGTCAAGCTTCCCGTTTCTTCTAGATACATATCTAGGGATGCGTGGTTGCTTAATATTTACAAAAACTAGAAAGAAAACTAGGTTTAAATAAATCTTAGCCATTCTAGCTTAACGGTTCCAGTTTTATAACTTTTGAACTGGTTAAAAGTTAGATATAGCTAGATTTAGATAAATCTAGTTCACAAACATTAATATCACAACTTTACATTGAATAAACAGTTAAAGCATATATTTTAATCACAGTCAACTATCAACATATATATATATATAACTTATATATATATATATAAGTTATATATATATATATATATATATATAGAAAAATAAGTAAAAGCTTCATATCTGAAAGAATCTTACAGTGTGTAGTGAGGAAAGTTTTAAATCGCTTTTGAAGCTTGAAAACTCCGTTTCCACCGGTTAAAATTTGGTATGTTGTAGTATATATATATATATATACACAAGTGTTTACAAAGAAGAATATCGAAGTTTGGAACACTATAGGAGGGGTTAAAAGCTGAAGTGGACGGAATTCCCTCTGTTTTCTTCTTCTTCTTTTTTTATTTTGGCTGATGGAGGGGGGTCTATTTATAGACCAAAGTGGCCATGGTCTACTCACAAGAACCCGATTTGGGCACGGGACGTGGGTCCTGGCTGTCTCGGCATCAGATTCGACCAACGATCGTCTTCGCTTTCGAACTTTCATAACTTTCAATCTGGGAATCCGATAGAGGCGTACTATACCTTCCAGAAAGCCCTTTCTGAGCGCCACACAATGACATGCGATTTGACCTTTTCCGAATCCGGAAAGATGGGCCCATGACTAGATCTTTGAGTCTCGTAGTCCATCCGTTGAGTTGTGTTGTGCTGTTTTCATTCGGGATTGATGTTATGGTTCTACATGACCTCTTTTGCAGTGATTTGGGCTGAATTGATGTTAAGATGGCAAAATTACTATTTTGCCCTTTTGAGTTGGTTCTGGGCTTGACGTGGCGGCATCTGTCTTTCTCGGGGTTATCTCCGAGGTTGGCCTGTTGTTTGTCTTCAGGGTTATTTCTGAAGTTGATTTGATTTCCCGGAGTTGTCCTCGAGGTTGGATTAGATCTTCCGGGGTTGTCTTCGGGGTTTGACTTGATCTCCCGGGGTTGTCACCGGGGCTTGACTTGATGATTTTGACTTCCAGAGTTGTCTCTGGAAGTTAAAAGATGATTATGTCCTTCTACATGATTAGTAACATGAATGCAAAATTTTGAGTGTTTATATTTTACATATTATATATGATAAATTTTTATAAAAATAAATAATCAAATAGGAAGATTAAAAATTGCCCTTGCCTTGCAAGGGCATGCATACCAGTTTGTATAACTTTAAGAATGCTACATATTTTTAGTCAGTTGGTATAATGTCTTTAAGAATGTTACATATTTTTAGTTGGTATAACTTTAAGAATGCTACATATTCATATGTGAAGGGATGTCATATATTTTATTTTTGTATTAGTATTATATTTTTCAATTTTGTGTAAATTGATATTTTATGTATAGAGGCAAGACCACATCAATGAAATATTTTATCCAGATCAAAGAATTGTATTGAACGGTTAGTATAATTTTTTTTTTCTTCTGTATATTGAAATTAATTTATTTATATCTTTATATAAATATCATGTATTTAAATCAATTTGAAGTAATTTCAAGTTATTATCATTATTTATTGATTATTATCTTTTTTTGTAAAAATAAATACTAAAACAGCCCGGGCCGGGAATTGAACTAGGAAAACATAATTTAGCAAAAAAATAAAATAAAATAGGAAAACTTAATGGCGCTATATCATACGAGTATGACCGTATGCGTCTCTCTGTTGCACCTGGTAGAATCTATTATCTAGTGTGCGCTACCACAAATAATGCCGCTATACCATCAGCACATCCCTCCTCTTCATCACAACTTCAACTAGTCAGCCTAGGGTTTCAATTTCAGTCCATCGCATTAAACGTCGCCGTTTAGCTGGGATGGCTTCTTCCGATGCCGATAAGTTGTCCGGAAACTCAGATATCCCCAAAGATGTGTTGGTTCAGTACGTTGTACTCCGGCGAGACCTGATCGAGACGTGGCCTCTGGGGAGCGTGGTTTCACAGGGATGCCATGCCTCCGGTGCCGCCATTTGGTCCAACAAAGACGATGCTTACACCCTTAAATACTGTAGTCCCACCTATATTGATTCTATGCGCAAGGCAAGTTCACTCGTTTTATCCATTTTTCTTTTGATTTTTTTTTAGGTTTTTGAATTTAATATTTTAAAGCAAAAATAAATTGTGGCATTTTTTTTCCCGATAAGTAATTCAAGTGGCGTTTGTTAATTTTGTTACGATCATTTTTTTTATTTGATTTGTAATTTCTAATTTTATGTAAATAGTAGTAATTCAAGTGGCATTTTTGTTAGTGGTCGTTAGTGGTTGAAAGTGAGTTTAAAATGTATATTGGTGGGTAGTTAATTTGTAGGATATTTTATGTATAAATAGCTATCATAAGTTGAATGAAAAACTAAGTTCATCTCTAATGGAGGTCCCGGGTAAACCATTAAACTAGTAGCAGAGGCACACATGGACCACTCACCACTATCATTCGAGCAACGGTTTCTATTAGTTGCAAATAATGCTGCAAAGGTTTTCCATTGGTCAAGAACAAGTTCTAGATCACATGGAAAAATTGTTTGTAATCATTAGTTCTGAATTAGATTTCATGGTCGATATACCATCACCACATCCCTCCTCTTCATCACAACTTCTACTAGGCCTAGGGTTTCAATTTCAGTCCAATGCAGTAAGCGTTGCCGTTTAGCTCGGATGGCATCTTCCGATGCTGGAAACTCAGATATCCCCAAAGATGTGCTGGTTCAGTATGCTGTCCTCCCATGCCTCCATTGCGGCCATTTGGTCCAACAAAGATGATGCTTACACCCTAAAATACTGTAGTCCCACCAATCTTGATTCTATGCCCAAGGCAAGTTTTCTCTTTTTACCCATTTTTCTTCTGATTTTTAAAAGATTTTGGATTCAATATTTTATTGCAAAATTAATTTTTGGCATTTTTCCCAATAAGTAGTTCATGTGGCGTTTGTTAATTTTGTTCTGATCATGTTCTTTAGTGGGCTAGGGGTTATGGGAGTAAGAATTGTTAGAAATAGTAGTGAGTTTAAAATGTGTATCAGTGTATTAGTTGTTAATTAATAATTTAATTTGTAGGATATGTTATGTATAAATATGTCTCATAAGTTGAATGAAAGTATGGAAGAATATTTGTGAAAAACTAGAGTTCATCTCTAATGGAGGTCCCTATTTCCCTCAAAGTAAACCATCAAACGAGTATCAGAGGCACAGGTGGCCCACCCACCATTATCATTTAAGCATCGACTTCGATTAGTTGCAAATAATTCTGCAATGGTTTTCCTGGAAAATTCAATGAGTTGCAATGAAGCTATCGGAGGAGGCGTTGCAACACAAACTTGTTTGGGTCCTTGAAAATTCAATGTGTTGCAATTAAGCTATTGGAGGAGGCATTGCAACACAAACTTGTTTGGGTCATGGAAAATTCAATGAGTTGCTTGAATTGGAAAGCTTTGATAGGTTTTGCATTCAAGAGCAATCAACGCTACATCTCTTTGAGTTTGAATTGTAGTAGTACGTTATGATCAAGTGCATGCTTAACACACAACGAGGTGAAGTTGGTAAGAGTTTTTGTTAAGAACTGATGATCTCCTTGGTTTGATTTGTGTGTGGATGGAGTTGGTAAGAGTGTTAAATTTGGTTTAGATTTATGATGGGTTGACTATGATTTAGGTGGGGTTATTGCTATCCTTCTGATGATGAAACTTGAAAGATGGTGTAGGTTTGAAGTTGGCCAATTTCATTGGTGGACTAGTTGGCTAATTGGAACTGATCGGAAGGTGTAAGGATTAGGGTTAACTTATTTATTCATTTGAGGTAGAGATAGAATAGGGTGATAGAATCTTATTAGGTTTAGCTCTGATACCAATATGGTTAAGATGGGATTTAGGGTTTAGAAATTGAAATTGAAATTGAATGGAGTAAGAATTAGTGAAGAAAAGGGAAAGGACATTTAATCAAATACACACACTAAATCTTTTATTCATCCTCAACTTTTTAGTGAGCCATTTATGTCCCGATATCTAATAACATGTTTAAACTTTTCCGAAACCAACTATATTATAAAAGCTATTAAAATTACAAGTCAAAATAAACTAAATTGAATTAAATTCTACAAAGTTCTATTTTATTGGACACGTGCTTCCTTTTGTATTGGTCTGTCATGTTTTGCGGGCTCGCATTGATGCTGAATAAGTTTGTAAAGATGCATTGGTGTTGTAGGATATTAGAACTTTCCTACATCTTGGCTAATGCTTTTCTGCTTGGCATTCTTAATACAAATATGTGGAAGTTCATCTAGAAAACGGAAGTCCATTAATTACTTTCATCATTGAGTCTAAATAATAAATAATAAATTATCATAATCCTTTTATCGTTGGATATTATACTAAGCAAGTAACATGTGCAGCACTCTGTAACCATGTTGTTTGTTACTCGTCTGATCCGATTTGAGGTTAAAATTTGAGCCTTCTATAAAAGGTGAATGATAAATGATAAGCATCATAAGTCCCATAATGAGTAGTTACTTATCTGCATTAAAATAAAAAAATAGGTGGATGGAAGAAAGAAAAGAGCTCTCATGTATTGTTGGATAAATTAAGCTTTCCTTTTACTCAGGGAGTTATCTTGGAGAAATGTGAACACTTAAAAAAATTTCTTTGATGCAGTATTTTTGTTTTTTATATATCATGGTTGATGGTACATGATATATCAAGAATGAAAGTGATATCATTTTTTCTTCGTGATGCAGGTTACTCTTGAAGTGAAGGGAGAGCCTCAGATACGGAGCTTATCAGAGAAACTTACAGCAGGTGGCATTGCTCATAAGCTGTGGATCGAACAACCTGAGAACATTCCCTCATGTCTTGCCACAAAACCCTTACCCCAAATCTGTAGTGTCATCATTTTTCAAAAAGTTGAAGCTCTGTAACTGTAAGTGACAAAATTTTCAAATGCTATTACAGAAATTTTCAGTAATGCAAAGAAAGAATTATGTTTGCTTCTTGATAAATGTCACATATAGTTGCTCTATGATGAATAGTTGGTGTGTTTGAGCCGACCAAAAAAATCACAATTAAAAATAGCCTTTCTAAAGGAATTAAATGAAACTGCAGAATTTGAGCATCCATGCTCAGATCCTTATTGAGCATGCTAATATTACTTAGTTTCAAAGACGTGTTTCTTACTCCCTTGTGTATTACTGTATTCAATGTTTAGTGTAGAATATGGAAGTTCTTCACATTTGTTTTTGAATATTAGACTTGTATCAGCTGCACTTGTGTTTGTTTGGTTATTAAAGTCAGGAACTTGTAAAGGTTAGGACAAAAAAATGAAAAAAATGGCATCATGCACTGCTCTGAAACCCAGGGAGTTGGATTATTTTTTAATTTTTTTTTATGACTATATAGTATCTGTATGGACACATGATACTTGCCATTTTGTTTTGTTTTTGCTTTGTTTTATTTTCTTCTCTTTATTTTTCCGTGCTTTGGTTTTCCACATGCTTCATTTAGGGGTCATCATTTTGTTTAAGCCCATGATAACACTAAATGAGCACTTAACAGGCTAAATCTAATTGGCTATGATTTTTGAATTGTTTGATAAACATCTTAACTGGACAACAAACATCTTATTTTGTAAGTGTATCAAATCTGACTTCTGCGGTCAGATATTCAAAAAATTTATATATATATACATATATATATATATTTATTAAACTTATGTGTCCTTCAACATTAAAATAAATGACATGCAAATACCTCACCTACCACGATCTGTTTCACGAGTCTCACTTCCACTCCAAACATCGGTTGGTCTCTCTTCCTTACGAGTATTCGTTCATTGGTGTCTCTTCCTCTTATTTGCGAGTTTTCATCCGCCTCTCTCTAGGGCTGAGCTCTCTTCTTCTCCAATGTAGTTGAAGTCACCAACTAGGTATGACTTGTCTCTCTCTGTCTCTCTATCCATGCCAATTTCTTTCTTTGATTTTGATTAGAAATAAATCAGGTTTTACAAATTACTTGATTGTGTTTTTGACCTTTTTTATCTATGGTTTTGACTTTTTTAAGGATTGCAAGCCGGATAATGTGTAGCTGTGAGCATTCAATGCTCTTCTTAATGGTAATCGTACTTGTTAACATGGAGTACCATATTGGTTGATAAGTGAAGTAGCAAATAATTTTACATTTTCTTACACTATTGGGGATGAGTACTTCTTTTGGGGACATGGCTATTGGGGTGAGTTCATTGGGATCAC
The DNA here is from genome assembly GCA_020205615.1 of Panax quinquefolius. NCBI lineage: Eukaryota > Viridiplantae > Streptophyta > Magnoliopsida > Apiales > Araliaceae > Panax > Panax quinquefolius. The sequence goes on along the minus strand of CM035174.1, from coordinate 9,416,578 downwards.
TATTCTTGGTTCTCATATAGATAGATGTACAGATTTATAAACCCTTAACATTTTTTCTTTTTCTATTTTCCATGTGGAGAACTCTTCTTAAGATAAGCAGCTAGCAGAATTATGAATCTTAACTTTATTTTATACTCCCTTCCAAATTATAAGATCCTTCCAAAATATAAAATTATTATTGACTTTTGAAAGTCAATTTGAGACAGTTTCAAACTCCAAATTGATAGGATTCATTAAAAATTACGAAATAATAAGTCTTGTAATTAGTAGTACATTTTAGATAGTTTGCAATATTCATCACTATATCTGCAAAATTAAATGAATTTATGTCAATTTTGTATTTGAAAATGTCTGAAATTGACTTCAAAGAGTCAATACTGATCTTATATTTTAGAACAGAGGGAGTATATTTTTTGTTCTTGCATTTTTTGGTCACAGCACAGCATAGCATTTGAATCAAATCCTTTGAGACCTAGATTTAGATCTTAAATGTACTAGGTGTTTTGCACATTGACTTCAAATTTAAGGGACTACGTCAATTATATTGGTTGGATATGATACGGCCACACACGTGACCACTATTTAATGTGGAGTAATTATCTTAGTTTCTTTTAGTGGAAGTATTTCTATGCAGTAGTTATTTCTCTGTATAGAGTTAAAAAGACAAACTGTAAGGTGTCTTTTTTTCTTAGAGATCACAGTTGCTTTACTGTCGTTGTTCCATCTCTCTGCTAAGTATTAGGTTCTGTAGTATCTATAATTTTTGCTTTCTTTATTGGTGAGCTTTTTTTACTTTGTGCTTTCTACTTTGTCTTTGGTTGAATTTTTTTTTTTGATTTTGATTTATCTATTTATTTATTTTTGTAGCTGACCCCCCCATATCACAGGCTGTGCCTCCTTCCCCCAGATAAAAAACCCAAACCACACCCCACTCACGGGTCAATCCTCCAGGCACTAGTTGCGAGTTGCATCAATGGATATTGCTAAGAGGACTTGAGCCCGCACCCTCTTGTTAAGCAAGGAGTGAGGATAACCATTGGACCAAATCCGTAGGTTAATAATGCCAGAATTTCTAATGTTTTTCAAAATTTTGATTGTACTAAACTTTTGATAAAAAAATTATGCGATCATAAACTAGGAAATCAAACACACTGGGCTGTCTGACTGGTAATTTAAAATTTGGGATAAAAGTAGTATTTATAGTGTTATTTTTAATAAACTATGCGAGGATATTAAAATATAGCCAATCAGAAGTCGACAACTGTCCTAGGCCAAGGGTGTCCTAGGCCATGGGCACCTCAGTCATTTCACTCGGGGGAATATGGACATTCTTAACTAACCAAGGGCATATGGGTAATTAATCTATGTCACCCTCTATAAATACTAGGTATCCCTAATCTTTTACATATCTGATCTCATTTTACAAAATAATAGATAGAAGTTTGGAGTGAGAAATATTCTCTGCCTCTTACTTTGGAGCTTGTACTAACACTCACATTGGAAGTCTTCTAGGGACTAAAATTGAAGAGGCTGGTGACAACTGTGTATAATCATGATGCATATTCCACTCTTCAGTGAAGACATCATGGCTATCCCACTATACAGAGGGTTCAAATACCCTCAGATGACGTTGTATGATGGGAGTCACGAGACTATTAACCTCATGATCATCTGTACACCTTCATGGTGGCCATGTTACTATACGTGTATGGAGATGAGATCTTGTGCAGGGCGTTTCCAACAACTCTGAAGGATGTTGCACAAGCCTGGCACTCCCAATTACATGCACACTCGATCTTCAATTTGAAACAAATGAGCAAGCTGTTCGCGAAACATTTCATCATCAATAGCCGATACCCAAAGACTTCTGCCGCACTGATGCTGATCAAACAAAAATCGGGGTAGACACTAAAGTAATATAATGCATGCTTCAATGAGAAATGTCGTCAAGTTATGAACCTAGACCAGGCAGTGGCATTTGTGGCCCTCACGAATGGCGTCAAAGATCCTAAATTGGTGTGATCACAGACAAAACAGGAATGAATCGAGGGGGTAAAAGGAAGATGCCCACTTCCAAAATAAGAAATGTAGAGGGGAAGAAAGAAACAAAATAAGGCTGGATTTGCGGGAAGAAAACTACATTCCGTTGAGTGCCCCTAGACATCAAATACTGATGGAAATCAACGACGAAGGGTCTCAGGTGGCCCTCTAGGATGAAAATGCCGACAACCAAACGAGATCCCAATCGTTATTGCACCTTCCACAAAGATGTAGAACGCATCACCACCGAGTGTTGGCAGCTCATGGATGAGGTTGAAGAACTGATCAGGAGAGAACAGCTCCGCTCTTACGTGCACAATGCCTAGCACTAGAAATGCTTGGAAGGAGATAAGGGTCGCCCCTATGACAAAACAAAATTGACCAAGTAGAGAAAGGACTACCACTGCCATTTCCTTATGGGGTAATTAATACAGTAACGTGTTGGTTGGCTCGAGAAAGCAATAGGGCGAGAAAGGCCTACGCTAAAGAGATAATGACCCTTACAAAAGCCCTATGCAAAAAAACCCAAGGACGAAGCCAATTGCAAAGACGAGCCCATCATGTACACTAAGGAGAACTTGAAAGGGATTGTCTCCCCTCATGAAGATTCCCTGGTAGTTACCTTGAGAATAGGGAACTACGACATCAAACGGGTCTTGGTTGATGGTGGAAGCTTTATGGATATCTTGTACTTAGAAACTTGAAAATGAGTTTGAAAGTAGAGGAACTAAGTTCGATACTCCGATCACCCAATCATTGTTTGGTTTCTCAAGAATTCCTCTCCACCATTAAGGAATCGTTATTCTCCCCATCATTGTTGGGATAGCACCCCAACTAACGTCAGCTTTGACAAAGTTTTTGGTGGTCAACATCCCATACTAGTATAATGCAATCTTGGGGAGAATTGTAAAGAATGTGAAGAAACTAATATTAAGTGAAAGGGAAAACTCATAAAAGTGGTGATGAGAGGGGTAATTTCCTTCTCATCATATCATTGCATTTATACTACCAATTGTTTACAATTAAGGAGGAACAATCATGGCTAAAATCAAGCTAGGTTACAATAAAGCTAGTTTACAATCAAGCTATACATTCCTAAATTAGCTATTTCCTAACTTAGATGTAATTACAAATCTAATAGTTGTAATTAGGCTATATATTTACAATTCTAACACTCCCCCTCAAGTTGGTGCATAGATGTCTCGCATGCCCGACTTGAAACAAAGGGATGAACCATCTTAATACTAATACCTTTAGTCTGATGTTATGTCTTAACGTAAGGTGTACAGATGAGACCACCAATTTACTTCTCCTTGGTGAAATGCTTGTCAATCTCGATGTGCTTTGTTCTGTCATGTTATATTGTCAGTTGCAATACTAATGGTTGCTTAATTATAACAAAATAATCTCATTGGCTTGTTTGTATGATCTCCAAGTCCTCCAATAATGTTTGAAGCCATATTAGTTCACACACCTAATGCAATAGCTTTATACTCAGCTTCCTCACTAGATCTAGCCGCTACCGTTTGTTTTTTACTGTGCCAAGTAACAAGATTGCCTCCAACAAACGAGTAATATCAGGATGTGTAACGGCGATCCTCTATAGAACCCTATCTGCATTAGAAAATGCTTCAATCTTTATGTCCATGATTTGAGAACAGTATGCCCTTTCCATGAGCGGATTTTAGATATCTAAAGATTCTATAGACAATTTTCATATGACAAAGCCGCGGATTATCCATATATTAACTCACTACTCCCACAGTATATGAGATATCCGGTCTAGTGTGTGAAAGGTATATCAATCGATAAACTAATCATTGATATATCTCCTTATTCACAGTAGGCCCTGTGCCACCTGTTAAGTGATGATTGAATTCAATAAGTGAATCAATCTGTTTTTGTTAATAAGTCAAGAACATACTCTTTCTATGTGATAAGAAGATGCCACTCGAAAATCTTGCAAGTTCTATACCTTGAAAGTATTTCAGAGGGCCAAGATTCTTGATCTTAAATTTACTTGCAATTTTTTCTTTGAGATTGAATCATTATCTCCAGTTAACACAATGTCATCAACATAAACAACGAGAATGGTAATTTTGTCATTTATCTGTTTGACAAACATACTGTGATCTGCCCGACTCTGCTTGTAGCCAAATCTCACCACAACTTTATTAAACCTGTCAAACCAAGCTCTAGGGGACTACTTCAACCCATATAAAGTCTTTCGTAATTCGCAAATTTTTCCTTTGGTTTCTAATGAAGTAAAACCAGGAGGAACTTGCATATATACTTCCTCTTCAAGATTACCATGGAGGAAAGCATTCTTCACATCAAGCTGCTGAAAGTTCCATCCAAAGTTTGTTGCACAAGAGATAATAGTTCGAACAAAGTTCATCTTGGCTATTAGAGCAAATGTTTCTTGGTAGTCAAGCCCATACATCTGAGTAAATCCTTTTGCAACAAGCCTGACTTTAAGTCTCTCAATTGACCCATTTAACTTTTACTTTACTGTATACTCATTTGCACCCAACTGATCTTTTCTTAAGGGGAAGGGGAACTAACCCTCATGTGCCATTCTTTTTTCAAGATATTCATCTCTTCTACTATAGTTTTTTTTTTCTTTCTATTTTTCATCTCTGATTGTCTCTCTCCACCCCTGAGGAATAGAAATAGAAGACAATGAAGAAACAAAGGAACAATAGAAGGTAGATAGATTATCATTATCATAAGACATAAAGTTAGAAATAGAATGTTGGGTACATGATCGAACTCCTTTTATAAGAGCGATAAGAAGATCAATCAATATCATTGAGAGGATTATATCACGATTATTAGAAGGGATATCAGAATTATTACCATTAGAATCAACTGGGCTAGAAGGCAGTGGAGAAGGACCAGGATTAGAGCAGAGTTATTGTGGTAGCGTAGGTGCAGCCTTGTCTATGTGAGAATAGGTCTTCAGCACATGCTTATCCAAACTGTCATGTAACAACAACATGAGTAACATAAACTCGGTTGGAAACATGTAAATTTTATATCTTTTTTGAGTAGGAGAGTACCCAATAAACACACCAAAGGGATTTGGAGTCAAGTTTACCACGAGTAGAATTTTTATCCTGAACATAACACATCCAAAAACTCGCGGAGAAACTGAGGGACTCGAAAAATATGGAAGTGATATGGGGTTGCGGTTATTAAGAACCCGATAGGTCGATTAATTAGAAAAGCAATAGTAAGGACCCCAAAGAGATTTAGGTGTATGCATAGTGACATAAGTGTGCGGGTAATCTCAAGCAAATGACGGTTTTTTCTTTCTGCTATCCCATTTTGTTTAGGGGTTTTCACACATGATGTTTGAAGGACAATGCTATTATCAGTAAGATAGGACCCAAAATAACCATCAACATATTCACGACCATTGTCACTACGTAAATTTTTTATTTTGGTATCAAATTGGGTTTGTATCATTTTATGAAACTCTCGAAAACAAGAAAAAACTTCATTTTTTGAATGAAGAAGATAGAGCCAAGTAGTACAAGAATAGCAATCAATAAAACTAACAAACCAGCAATGACCAGAACAAGAAAGAAATTCGAGAGGGTCCCCACACATTAGTATTAATAACAACAAAAGGTTCCGAATGACGGTTATTAATAGCAGAATAATTTGACCGTTTGTGTGTACCCAATTCACAAGGCTTTCAAAGAAACTGGTTTTTATTATAATGCTTCGTAAAATGTGGAAATAAAGATTCTAAAACACCAAAAAAAGGATATCCTATACGGCTATTCCACTAATGGAGTGAAGCCAAACTAAAATCGAGGACAAATTGAAGAGCTTGAGGAACATCTAGATAGTAGAGGGCACCTGTTGCGCTACCACTGTCAATATTTTGTCCCGCACCAAGTCCTGAAAAATATAGTAAGAAGGAAAGAATGTGACAGAACAATTTTGAGATTTAGTTAGACGTTGAACATATAACAGATTGACAGTAAATGAAAGAATATGAAAAACAAAGTATAAGGATATGGTAGGAGTACAAACAACTGAACCTCTCCCCGAGATAGGTGAGAGAGACCCATCTGCCACTAGAACCTTATCTTTACCGGACATAGTGTATAAGAGTCAAATTTTTTTGAAGACCCTATCATATGTTATGAAGCACCTGAGTCAATAATCCAAGCTGAACATGCGGCCAAACACTAACGGGAAAGTATGAGCATAGAAGAGGCAATAGGAACACTAGAAGCAGAAGGGGCAGAATTGGACATAAGAGTCCAAAATACGACTATTTCCTCTGGAGTTAGAGCATTAGGAGCAGAAGGCAATGGAGTAGATGTCAGGGTAGACATATGAGCCTGTGCACCGTGATCACGACCACCAGTGGAATTATTATGACTCCTAGCAAGTTTCCGCTTATTAACACCATTAGTATCACCACTATTAGCAGTACTTGATTCTGCCATATTTAATAGCAAGTGCAACAAGAATATCAAGGAAAATATCCCACTGGGATACCAAAACTTGCAGGACTTCCTTCAAAATCACTTCCAATGACTGCACAATTAGCAACACCAAATAAAAGAGGCTAATATACCTGATTACAGCAATTCCGCTACAGCAATTCTGCTACAGTAACTAAACCAAGACATATCAAACAACGAGAAGCTGAGAGAATCAAGGTGCACAACTACTGCACACGTGTCGAGGGAAGAGAGACGAGTTGATCGAAACAATCGGAAAAAAGTCTCGCGCATCGGCGCGTGGAGGTGCTGCTCCCCTGGTTGTGGTCGCCCGGTGGAGACGATCACGATTATGACTTCAAAAGTCTGATTTTGACTCAAATTGCTGGCTGTTCTGAGAGAAAACTCAGATTTGGACCAAGTTTTTTATGAAACTAGACTGCTTAGGATTGAAGAAGCGGATCAGGTTCTGATACCATGAAGAAACTAATATTAAGTGAGTGGGAAAAGTCATAAAAGTGGTGAATGAGAGGTAATTTCCTAATCATAACATTGCATTTATACTACCAATTGGTTAAGGCCTAAACAAAGCTAGGCTACAATCAAACTATACATTCCTAAATTAGCTATTTCTTTACTTAGATGTAATTAGCTGTAATTATGCTATCTATTTACAATTCTAACAGCTATAATTAGGCTATCTATTTACAGTTCTAACAGAATGCAATCCAAGCCTTCTCCTCACCTTACCATTTGAAGATGAAATTCATAATGGGTAGGGGAGATCAGGGGATACCAATACATAGCTTGCAATTGCTACATGGTGGCCCTGGAGGCAAGGGAGACTGGGAGAGGAAGAGATTAAAGGAGAGCCAAGCAATGACAATAAAAGGATAATGCAGTAAAGAAAAAGAGTAACATCTCCACCCTTCTGTTTGTTTTTAGTTGTTTGTCAAAAAAGGTGGTGTAACAAAATTGTTCCCCCACCTGAAAGAGGGAGATGTTAAAATTATAAAGTTAATGCAACTAGTTTCCTTTTGGAAAGGAGAAAGATCAACATGTTCTAGTCAAAAGCAAAACACTCTAGCAAGTAGTGGAAGAGGGTTGCTTTTTCTAAGTGATCCCACCATGTTTGAAAGACCTAGCAATGACTGAAGACCCATGTCTATAGAGAAACAAACATGTGGTAGGTTGCCAAAGGTTTGACAAAACTAGTTGCCCTAAAAAAGACTTGCCGAATAAGGGACTACGACAATCCTGCCACAAGCTAATAGCCCGTGGTCTTAAAATCCTACAATGACTTGTCATAAGTGAATAAAGTACGTTGAAAACTCGGAAGCAAAGTGGGTGATAACTCAAGAAACCTTGGCAAAGCCACCGTGTTAAAATATAGCACAAATAACGCAAGCGAAATAAAACATTGATTGACGAACGAATGATGATAGAAAATGCCCTAGTAAACTTAATAGAAGATAAACAAAAATCATTCAAGCCATAACAAAACACAAAAGTAAACATAAACATCCAAGACAAACAACTCGAAAGGAGGACCTACCGCAAAAATGTTGTGGCATCCCAGAGCTTCACAACTCCTAATATTCCAGGATCCTCACTTCACTCAAAGTCCTGACCTTGAGAGTCGGCCTTATCTCCGGGAACATTGGAGACTGAAGTGGGAATGTAAGGCTCCACGACACCTGAACAAGGGACTACTGGTCTTGGCGTTTCAATCCCAATGAGGTTTGAGCTAAGGATACTTCTCTTGAACAACCACTCAAACCCATTCATGATGTAGTCAAAGCATACATTATCCACACAAGCCTCCAATTTGGCCCGCATCTCCTTCGCTCCCACAAGAGTTCTCCCAAAACTCTCCTTGAGCTGGCGACGTGCATTATTTTCCTTAATAGCCTCCAGTTGAGCTTCATTAGTAAGACGTTGAGCCTTTCCAAGAGAAAGAGTAAGCTCCAACAAATTAGCATTCAAGTCGGCGATTGTCTTGTTCTTCGCCTCGTTTTTTGCTACCAAAGTACCGGAGATGGATCGCAAAGTAGGAATGTTGCGTTGCCTGAAAGATTATAAAACAAATGCAATTACACTAGGCAAGAAAGGAAAACCCTCAAAATATTGAAAATCAAAATCACTTACCTTGAAGGCTATCTGTACAGAATACAAGTCCAGGGTCTTTGAATCCTTGCCCAAATGTAGACCAGCATCCGTAGGAAGGATGCTACGGGTAGCCACTTGAAAAGCAACCCAAGGATCAGAGATAGAATCCCCTGTAGTTACTTTCCAATTAGGCACAAAGACCTTGGAACCCCGTGATGTGGAATCCTCAGACGAAGGATCAGCAGAATCCTTCCCTCAATTAGAATGAGGCGGTGGCTGGGACTTTGGGGAATCTGGCTTAGCTCGCTTTGGACCATTCCCTTTGTCCGAATGAGATGCAGGGCACCCTGCAAGGGGATGAGAGGAATCCCCTTTTGAATAGATGGGCTTAGTTTTGGGAGTAGGGGCATTAGGAGTTGAAGCAGCAGGGGTAGACACCCCTTTCTCTGCAACTTTACCCTTTGAAGCATAAGCTTTTCGCACGAGCTCTTGACGAGACATGTTCAAATCACCCGAAGAAGGAAGATTAGTAAAATCAGAAGTCGACACTTGTCATTTCACCAGGGAAGATTATGGACATTCCTTACCAACCAAGGGCATGTGGGTTATTAATCTATGACACCGTCTGTAAATACCAGGTATCCCTAATCTTTTGCATATCTTGTCTTATTCTACAAAATACTAGATAGAAATCTGGGAAGAGTATTATTCTCCCCCACTTATTCTAGAGTTTCTACTAACAGTAACACCGGAGGGGCTTCTCACGACCACCCTTACGGTCCGTCTAACTTGTCCCTAGACTTGCAGTACCAGGATTTCGACTTCGGCTGGATTGGACCCAAATCCACCTCCTAGGATGTCAACGAGAAGAACAATCAACATTGAAATACATTCCAATGCAACAACAAAATACATTGAGCTTTCACAAGTTTTAAACTGATATATATAAGATTTTCTGCTATTCATCAACCACCACCAACATTGAAATTGGTTTTTTTTTTCTTTCTAAATTTCAGACAGTTATAGAAGTAATTATCTTTTTCCCAAATTCAGAAGGATTTGATAAGCGAAGGTCAAATGCATCTATAAAATAGTATAATACTCCTTCCGTCCCAGGATAAAAGTCCTGGTGAATTTTTCACGCATATTAAGAAGAAAAATGAAATGACAAAATTGCCCATAATAATTTGTCATTAATAATTTCCAATGTAGGTGAGATAGTGACTTTCTAGCTTTTCAATTCAAAATATTTTCAACAAATAATTAATTATACTTATTGAATATGGAGAGAGAATTAGAATAAGAAAAATATGAGATATTTAATGCTTAGGGTATAATAGGAAAAATTATGTAAAAATTTGGTTATTAAAAGAAAGTGGACATTTAACATAGGACTACCCAAAATAGCAATAAGGACTTTTATCCTGAGACGGAGGGAGTAGTTATTATTGCTGATCACTCCCTTGGTCCTAATATGAGTGTTATTTTCCTTTTTGTATCTCAAAATGGCAGTGCCTAAATAGATTAAATAGACTATATGAGATTATGTACTTTTGTTTGATCTTTAGCAACTAGTAGATGTAAAAAAAACTTTTGAGGTAGGCATTATATCTCCAATTGCATGAGGCAATTATAAAATAGAAACTTTGGGAGCTACTGTGATGCAAAACAATAGATATCAAATATTAGATAATTAAATTATTTGATAAACTAACAGAAGTGACAGTTGCTTAACAAGTTACTTGCAGAAGTTGTTGAGAAGTCAACATAGAAAGGTAGAAAACAGAATGAGATTTCATATTTTGTGATTAGAGGTATTAGATAGGTAGCAATTATTTTCTTAAAATACATATTCACGCATTATTGATTTACATTGTATTCATCGATTCATATTCAGTTTTAGTATTTTAATTAGATGCGGAAAGTTATTGTATTTTTTAAAAAAAATTTAAAGTCAACTTGATGGATGTTATATGTGTGTTTGTGTTACTGTGAAATTTGTGTTTATAACCTAATGGATGTTTGCTGCCTAATGGGATATTATGTATTATTTACTTTTTAGGTATGGAGGACTCTGGTGTGACAAAAAAACAAAAGAAAACCAAGGAGAAAAATAAACCTAGGATTAGTTGGAAGAATGAAATTTATGTGAAAACTTTTCTGGAAACATGTATCCAACAGGTTGCCGAGTATGGTAGGTCAAGCGGTAGCCTTAAGCCACAATCTTGGGACCATGTTATGAAAACTTTGAAAAGTACTCATAATCTTGTGGTTGATCAAAAACAAATGAAAAATCACTATGATTACTTAAAAGGGAAGTATCAAGCATGGTGCAAACTCAAAAACCACTTCAACAACTTCTATGATTCCTCAACAAACACTTTCAACCTATCAGAAGAGGAATGGGATCACTGGACAAAGGTTTTTCTTAACCTACTGTTAATTTTATGTTTATCATCAAGAAGTTATAAAGATTGTTAATAATATTATGTTTGATATTTGGATACAGGAAAATCAGAAGGCACTCGTCACCTTTAACTTTTCCTGATCTTTGCACTCAAGTTTTTGATGGTGTTGCTTCTACGAGTACTAATGGCAGGGGATCCAACTCTGCAAGACCAAGGACTATTACCCAACCTAATGAGCCAGAGCCTAATGAGCTTATAGTGCTTGGAATCGAGGAAGGAGTTATTAATCAAGCTCAAGGATCTTCTAATCCATCTCATAACATATCTACTCCAAGTACTCCGTCACATGCTTCCACTCCCAGCTTTGACCTCGAAGAAAGAAGACCAACAAAAAGAGCTAGGCAATCATTAAACAAATCCAACAACACTCGGTTAGAGGAAGAGATGTCTAATGCGTTGAAACTCATGGTTCATAAGGATAGTGGACCTTCTGTGCAGGAATGTAAAGATAAGTTGCGTGATCTTGGGTGGGGAGCACAAAATTCATTGCACAAAATGGCTCTTGGAATATTTTGTGAATCTGCAAGCTATAGGGAAGCGTGGATGATTCTAGAGGAAGATGAGATAGAAAACTGGGTTTTGATGGTTGCTCGCAAGTTGGGATATATAGTGTAAGCTTGTTAGTTTTAAGTGGATAATTTTGACCAAATCTTGTCATTATAATCTATTAACTTGTAGTTGATGGGTTCAAGCTTGTTATTTCAGGTTAAAGTCTTTTTTAAAAAAAAAAATACTTCAACCTTTTTTTCCTGCTAATTAGTAAGAAATTCAAGGATGCATAAGAATGTATCAAGGAAAACCGAAGGTAAGTAATAGTTAGATATTATATTATGAAACGTCCCGCACTGTTGGTGTAAGCGTACAAAACAACAAATCTACCGCTAAAGCAACCCAAAACACTTGGTCCACCGAAAGCTTTGGCCTAGTGGTATGATCTAACTAACCATGAGGTTTTGGGGGCATGAGTTTTTTTATTTTTTGGGGGAGTGGAGGGGGAGGGGGTGGGGGTGGGGGTGGGGTTGGGACTGAGCAAAAAATGAATATAATCGAATAATTGAACCGATCAAAAAAAATTTAACCCAAATTTCTTGATAATTTGGTTATATCTGAATTTTTATCCGGTTTTCGGGTTCGGGTTTGGTTTTTGAATTTAAGCTGTTTTGTTAACCGAATAAGATCTTAAAAAAAATTAAGGCTTCAAAGTTGAAATAATAATGTGATCTCTTCACTTTCTATTTCTCTAATCTCTATCTCATTCTCTTATCTCAGATCTTGATCTCTCCTCTCTCTCAACAACCCTTAGATATCTCACTCTCTCAAGAGAGAAGTATGGTCTCTCATCTTTCTCTCTGCCCCAGGTCCCTAACCCAAAAGCCAACCTCCTCAGCATCCGGCCATCTACAATTCCAAAATCAGGCGCCTATGTATTACAGTATTATCACCAGCAACCACTGCCTCAGGCTGCCGCGCCTCCTCAACAGCAGCAACACCAGCCCCAAATCCCAATACAAGTTGCCGCGGCCCAGCTAGCTAGCGTTGACGTGATCCGCACACTTTGGAATGAATATCTTCAGTTTTGGATGGATGAGAATTTTCTTCACAATTATTTCGCTCAATCTGGTCATCTTTTCATTTCCTTTCTTTTTTATTTCCCATTTTTTTGGGGGTAATACACATGTAGTTTGAACTTCTGGTGACTGGTGTGCTTGTTCTCCTTGTGGTTTATGTACTAAAACAGGAATTTTTTGGTTATCAAATTACCTTATTATTGGAAAATGTAAAAAAGTAAAAGAAACATAAGTCTGGATCCCTTTCTTCAGATTTTGGAAACTCTGCGAGTATAAATTCTATCCCTCTGAAAGTATAAAACTGTGTAGTATCTCAATTTCGGTTATTAATAGAAATACCCGAATTGTAAATTCTGTTTTTGGTAGTTCGGATAGTGAAATCAGGAATATTTCGGTATTGAGTTATACCCAAATAAATTATTCGGTTCGGTTATAATCGAAATGCTCATTCCTATACGTGGTGACATCAAATTAGAAAAAAAAACAAAAAAACACTGGAATCCAACTTTAACTCGATCATAAATATGAAATAAAACTAATGCAATAATAACTTTCAGCTTGTTACAAAATAAATCATAAACCCGTACAATATCAATAAAATCCATACATGATACAACGGAAACTTTGCGTCATTCGTATAACATTCGTGTCTCTGGGCTTGGTACCAATTGGTTTTAAGATGAGAACATCCCTTAAGATTAGTGTTCAACCGGTACAATTTATACAAAGGACAATCAGAACGTCTGCATCTAAAACAATTGAGTATTTCCAAAACAGAGTAGCTATCAACTCCAAGACAATGACTATTGTCCACTTGATAAAGAATAAAACTAATTCTTAACAGAAGAACGGTCAATTCACATGAATTAAAATTTGGGAGTATAAATATTTCGACTGGTGTTTGGTAAAATTGTGGTGTCTTTTTAAATATAAAAAAATTGTTTGATAATATTATGTTTGAATACGATATTTTACTATTTTACCCATAGATAAACGTGGGATAATAAGATAATAATATCAAATAATTAATTCAAATATAATAACCAACAATGTATAACTAGTAAAATATTTTAAGTAATAAAATAAAATAATAGTTATGACAATTTTATATAATTATTATAAAATATGGTGATAATAGTGGTGGTGGGTGGTTGTTATGGGTGAGGGGTGTTGGTGGGGCGGGTGGGTGGTGTAGTAAGAAAAGTGAAGTGAAAATTTTAAAAAATAAAATTAGAGTAATGAGGATATATAAAAGGGTAATAAGCAGTCTCTTTTTTCAAAAAGAGTTGCCTTAAATTTTATTTTTTTAAGAGGCAAAAATAGATCGGCAAATTGTTATCAAACAACTTTAATCTCTGTAGAGGCAAAAAAGACTATCAAACAGTCCCTCACTTATACACTTATGCTACGTTTGGATCGATGGAATATGAGGGAGAATGAAATGAATCATTCTATTGGAATGATAAAAATGTTGTTTGATTTGTTTATTCCAACGGAATAATGTATTCCTAGTGGAATAGGTGTTAATTTAAAATTATAATTTTTATTCCTGGAAGGGGGGTCAGGAATAACTTATTCCATCTATTATTTTTAAGTAATTGACAAATATGCCCCTTAAAAATAAAATAGGGTTCCATGTTCTTTCATTCAATCAATCTATCGATCTGCGAAAGAGGAGGAGCAGAGGCGAGCGAAAGAGGAGCAGAGGCGAGTCTAGGATTTCATTCAATCGATCCATCTATTCGGTTTGCTCTTCTTTCTGAGATTTTGATATCGTTGTGATATCTAGTTCATCTATTTGTTTGGATTACAGATTTCTGTTTGGTGTGCACTTGAGAATTAATTTGATGCTAGTTCTAGTTCAATTTGTTTGGTGTTTATTCTCTTTGGTGTTCATTCCACATGAAATTTCACAAACTAGAAAAGATTTTACGCATGAAATATATTGATTCTAAGTTTTGTTTTTTGTTTTTTTTTGCCAAGATTTGGAATCAGAATAGTACTATGATTTCTGGTTCCATATCTGTTCCGACTTCAAATTTGAAAGCAAACTCTTGTACCCAGCTAAGTTACTGATAAGCAGATTTTGTGTTGTCACTAAACATTTTTTATATATATATTTTAAACTTGTGTTGTCTTGTTTGTTTGTTCTGGACTTCGGGGGAGGATCAGATTAAGTAGTACTAGTATGCAAATCATAGAAGGTTTAAGCAATGATCAAACCCAAGCAGCCTTACATAAAGTGGTTTAAGCAATGATCAAACCCGAGCAGGCAAATCAACTACAGAATCCAGTTGATCTATGTAGCACAGATCTTTATTTTGAAGCCTAGCGAATGAACTGTTTCATTATTGCTTTCATTATAGTATGTTTCTTGAAATTGTTTTACAATATGTTTATTGTTTGAGTTTGCTCTTACTTTTTCAATTGAATTGCAGTCATGGCTCGTCGTAGATTAGACAAACGGAAGAGAATGAAGAGATTAATTGCCTTTTTTTTATTTTTGGTCCGATCTAGTTGCCATGGTTACCTTATTCATGCAATTTGTTATATCTATGGCACGACATAGACATATGAGAGCACTTAATCGACCAAAGTACACCCTTTCTTGCTCGAGCGGTCTAAAATTTATGAGGGAGCTAGTGTATGATAGTGACATTACATGCCACAATTACCTTAGAATGGATAGGGCAAGTTTTACCAAATTATGTGATATTTTACATACCACAGGCAAACTTAGTAGTACAAAGTACCTTCAAATAGATGAACAAGTTGCCATATTCTTGTATGTGCTAGCCCATCATGTGAAAAATCGTGTCATAGTATTACAATTTCGTCGATCCGGTGAAACAATTAGTAGGCATTTCAACAATGTACTCAATGCCGTGATAAGATTGAAAGGTCAACTTTTTAAGAAACCGGAACCTATACGTGAAAACTCTACTGACGATAAGTGGAAATGGTTCAAGGTATTTCTTTAACTTAGATAATTGTTATCCTACCAGAACAAGCTTTTTTTAAATTACATATTTATCATTATGTTTTTGAAAAAGATAAGTATTTTTTACTAGGCTTGTCTAGGGGCTTTGGATGGAACATACATAAAGGTTCATGTCCCTGAAGAAGATAAACCTAGGTATCGAAATCAAAAAAATGAGATTACAACTAACGTGTTAGGTGTTTGCTCCCCGGAGATGCAATTTATCTACGTCTGACCTGGTTGGGAAGGGTCCGCGGCAGATGGTAGGGTACTTTATTCTGCAATGCATCGTAATCATGGTTTGAAAGTAAATTGAGATAAGAAATAAGAAATATCTTAATATAATTTAATATGTATAGACTTACACTAACAAAAACAAACAAACACAACCCCATTTAACATCCTTTTTTATTTGGTTAA
This sequence comes from Panax quinquefolius, assembly GCA_020205615.1. Classification (NCBI taxonomy): domain Eukaryota; kingdom Viridiplantae; phylum Streptophyta; class Magnoliopsida; order Apiales; family Araliaceae; genus Panax; species Panax quinquefolius. Next base: position 9,400,527 of record CM035174.1, on the reverse strand, counting down.
GGTAACTACTACCTTGTAGATGCTGGATATACCAATGGAGAGGGCTTTCTTGCACCTTTTAGAGGTCAAAGATATCATTTAAATGATTGGTTAGATGGACATCGACCTACGACTGCCAAAGAATTGTTTAACATGAAGCACTCCTCAGCTAGAAATGTCATAGAGCGTTGTTTTGGTCTTCTGAAGAAAAGATGGGGAATTCTTAGAAATCCTTCATTTTATCCTATTCGAACACAAAATAAAATAATTGTCGCTTGTTGCCTAATGCACAACTTTATAAGGCAAGAAATGGCTATTGATCCGTTCGAAGATGAGGAGATAGATGTCAACCATGAGGAAACTAGAGTTGATGAAGACTACATCAATACAGTTGAGACATCCCATGTGGGGACAAACTTTAGAGAAAATCTTGCCGTTGAGATGTTTGATGTGTGGAGGGCTGACCATAGTTTATAGTTTAAAATTGTGTTATTTATTATTAGTAGTACCTTTCAATGCTTATCAGATCGATTAATATGATTTTGTATGATACTTATGTTTTAAGATTGAGATGTTTGAAATGTTTTCTTGTTCTCTCTCCCCTCTCAGTTTGATGAAGCCAGTTTGAGATATTAGTGTGAATATCTCTAGCTGTTTGTTATGGAATATGGACCTTATTTTTCTCTCACTTAATTTAGCTGTTTTTTAGGATTTATTAGTTTTAAAATAGCCTGCGAAGCTTTGAGATTTACTGCATGCACTGTATTTTTACTATGCATACACTAGTAAAAGAACTAAGATAGCTTCAGTTTCAGTTATCAAAGAACAGCAACTGTTCCAAGGAAAGTAACCACAGGGAAAAAAATATAAAAAAAATCCATAACTATTGTAGATCACGTGAACTAGGTTTTTATTATGAGCTGTGAGTGGTTTGTAACACCTTCCGTTGTGTTATAAATCTTGGTCTTCTTGTTATGAATTTTTTATAACGAGTTGGAATGAAATGCAACTAATTTATATTTGGCCAGACTTCAATTTATGATGAATTCTCAAGTAAATGATGAAGCAAAGTGGGCAGGCAAGAGTAAGCACAAATGGGTTGAAAATGAAGATGACAAGCTTGTGGAATATATGCTAGACATATTAAATACTACTGAAACTTTGTATAGGGCTGATAATGGTTTTAAGTCTGGGTTTTACTTGGCCATTGAGAAAGCATCACGAGAAATTGCTCGCAGATAGGAATAAAGGCAAAACCACATATCGAGTCAAGGTTGAAAACATTGAAAGTCGAATGGGGCGATTGTATATGATATGATTGCATGGAAAAGACGAAGAGTGGATTTGGTTGGGATCTTTGAAAATCATGTGCTTGAAGCCTCTAAAGATGTCTCCGGATTCCATATCTTAAGGTAAGTCATTTTTAAGATTCAAGCATTTAATTTCTAAGGTAATTCTCATACAGTAGAATAATCAATTTCTAGTTGCCATTATTCCTTCTACTTTTGTTCAATACTCACCCTAGGCTTATTTCAGCTGTAGAAATTATAGCTCTAAGATCCCATGTTGCATGTTCCTGCCATTCAAATGCAAATCAAAGTCTTTATCATTGTGTTGTTGTTCAATTAACTTGCCCACAATATATAGGTAGTCCATGCCTGGTTTATACTGGTATTCTACACTCTCATGACAATATCTAAGGCATAAATTAGTGTCTAGTGAGGGAGGAATTTGCATGAATAGTTATATGTAATATGTTTATACTGGTTAATAAGGCTTAAATATACTGGTTTAAATTACTAGAATATAATGTCTTTTGCATGAATAGTTATATGTAATTTGTTTATGAGTTAAAATTATTATTGAATATTGGTACCTTATCTCTTATTCGTGTAATTGTACAGCCTCCTGTGATCTAAGCCATCTGTCCAGAGTCTTTAGTAATAAGGATAACTGTATAAACTCTTGTCAGTTTTCTGGGAGAATTGTGTTGCTTAGGATACAATTGCACATATTTTTTTCCAGTTACAAATTTTAGTCTTTAATTTACTACTAAAGAAATTTGAAAAAAAATAGTTAAAACGTGTCCCAGTTTGTAACTTCATGAAATCCATATATGTGAGGGACTATGACTTTCTTTTAGATGTAGGTGGACATTGTTACGTTGACTGTATAAGAATAGTTGGATTCCCTATTGATTTTGTTTAATTTTTAGGGAAATGTGTTTTCTAGTGATCAGCTTTGTCTTGGAAAGGTGTAATTGGCTTAGATTGTGAGGCCTATAATATTTAGAATTAAAGTGTATACTGTATAAATATGAACATGTAAAGAATCCTTTCTATAGTGTGATACCACTTTGTTTAGATGTCAAATCTAGTAAACTGCTCATAGTTCATTTCTATGTGCATTGACAACTACTGTGTACTTGGTTCTGTATCACCTATCAAAGAAAAAAATGTGATTTAATTTGACAACTACTGTGTACTTGTTGAATCATCTGGCTCAAAATGTGATTTAATTTGAACTGTTGGCCTTATAGATCACCTGTTTGGAAGTGCTATTTGCCTTAAGTATTGGAAACCATTGTAGTTTTTGTAACTAACTAAGCAAACAGAGTACAAGGTTGTTAATTGTTAACTGCCAATTAATACTTCACTCAACTAAATACGATTTGATGTGAATTGAGTAATTGCCTCAATGGGGATTTGGTATGCGTTATTGAGTTATGATTGCTATGAATTTGCTTTAATTGAAATAAGTTCTCTCTGTTTTACTGCGAAAAATGAATGGAAGAGTTGAATAAATGAATACAGAATCTTGAATCTCATTATATAATTTGGTTTTTGTTAAGATATTGGTCTGATCATGTTGATTAATTATTTGATGGATCAGAGTTGTTTGAATATATGATCAGAGTTTTTTTTAATTACTGTGTTATTTTTTTCTCTTACTTATTTTAGGTGCACCAAAAGAGAACAAACTGGCAGAATAAGACATTTCCACATTATTTGGATCTCTGTGTTATATTTGGCAAGGATAGAGCAACTGGAAAAGATGCTCTATCGGCTACGGAAATGGTCGAGTTAGATGAAGAGATCCAAACAAATGATGGAGATGATGACTTGATTCCAACTCGCAGTGAGGAAATATCTAGCAAGTCCTCTAGTTTCAAGAAAAGGAAGAGAAAATCAAGTTTCGATATTGATTCTGAATCTGCCATGGAGAGGGCTGCTACTATTCTTGCTGCACAACTCGAGAAATCATCTGCTCAATTTGCTAACTTTCTTGGATTGGAGGCTTCATTAAATGAGCAACGGAAGAATCTTAGTAATGCGTTGAGTAATGTGCCCGGTCTAACTGATAGTGAGCGTAACAAGGTCATGTGCAAGCTTGCTCGTGAGGAGGAGTTGATGGTGGTCTTTTTTAGCCTTCCCGATGAGCGAAAAGAGGGTTTCGTCAAAGATTTATTGAGTGGAGTGTTATACTAGTTATTTAGACATTTTATTATGTTATTTATTGAACGATGATATTGGGATTTTGTTTAGGATTTTTTGATGGAATGCATTACTACTTGATTAGACATTTTATTAAGTTGTTGGTTGTTAAATGAAATTATGCATTATGTTATTGGATTTTATCATCACTTTATATTATTGAGTGGGGTGTTATACTAGTTGATTTAGTTTTGTCGGTTGTATTTTATTTTACACTACTTATCTTTAGATTTCATCAATTAAAATAAAGTTAATTCTAGAAATTTAAAAATATATATAAAAAACAGATAACTTACAAGTAAGAAAAAAAAATTATAAAAAAATTATTTGAAAAAGTATAGTAAAAAGAAGAAGAATATAATTATAAAAAAATCTAGAGAAATATGTGTTAAATTTTTTAATATAAATTGAATTTAAGTTAAATTTGAACATTTGGGGGTATTTAGGTCACTTTCTAATTATTTATTTCATTCTTAGATGTATTCATAACATCAACCAAATATGTACATGGAATATTAAAAAATCATTCCATTCCATTCCTTATTCCATTCCCTCATCTATTCAATTCCTTACTCTATTCCATTCCTTCAATCCAAACGTAGCATTAGAGATGCTTTCATTATACTCAGGAGCTGAAACTCTCTTCCGGAATTCATATGGCTCTCAACTAAGAAGAAGTATTGAAAACTTTCATAGGATTCATATATGGTGAAATTTGAATTTATTCGTTTTTGGAGTATAGTCGACTTCAACACACATTCTCTTTTACCTCCTAAAACCATGGGTGGCTATAAATCTTTTTCTATCTATACTCTAAATTAAGTTCAAGGAAAATTGTTATTTTCATATGGGAATTTTGATATTTTTACAAGATCGTGAATGTGGGTCCTATTTACTATTCATGTGAGAAGAACCTTGTGGAACTATCAATTCCCTAAGTTAATTAATAATTACTCTTTTCGTCCCCAAAAGGATAACTTAAGTGATAAAAATATTGTCTTCAAAAGGATGATAAAAGTACTATATAAATTTTTACTTGGACAAAATTACTTTTGACTTACTATTATATTTTACTTACGTCAATATATAGTTAACCAGTTACATCATTAATTGAAGATTTAAAATAAATATCAGTTCTAAATATTTGCAAGATAAATATGAAAAGCAAACAGATAAATGATAAGAATAAGTGACGCTTCCAAAATAGGTATACATCACCTATTCTGAGTCGCCAAATACATGGTATAAAATACAAATACAATCTTTAATATACAACAAGAGAGCTATGAGTTTTAATACAAATAATCGTCTTCTAGATAATATCACACTCGTAATAAGTTCTCATTACATTTATTGTCACACTATTTAATGTAAATAGTGAGGACTACTACTAATAATACTATCATCCAGGACCATCACTCGCTCCCCGACTGTCTCAGCCTACGCTTCTCATTTTCTCAAGAGAACGGTTGAAAGAAGGTGAGCTCAACTAGCCCAAGAAGAAATATTATGACTAAGATAATGCGTAATAAATTATCATTAGCCTTCAAATGATGTTAAACCGATAAAATATAACAAACATCAAGTTTAATCGCAATGAACAAGCAATCCATTAAGAGTCAAGTAGAGAATAAAATCTACTATCTTCTATGATTTAAAAGGTTTTTCATGACTTTTATCGCCGAGACTCATTTTAATAAATATTTCACATCATCGAATCACCCCTCGCACTACTACCAAGGATATTCTTTAGTATCACGCACCACAATTATCCATGCACTACGAGCCAAGAATATTTTCAGGTATTCATTAATGGTCATGATCATGCCAACAATCGTCCATCAATGCACTACGGGCCAATGAGGACTTTTATCACATCATTTGTAACATTTCGGTCATGATTACATCGAATAATCCCTGGTCATAATCATACCAAGTCCATCTATGCACTACAGGCCAAAGATGACTTTCAAAAAAAATATAAACATGAGGATGATGACAATGATATAAGAATTCAATAAAACAAGTTCAAGAATTAATTTATCCATGAACTAATAATGTCAAAATTGTCAACATGATACTGCTTTGTAGAGTAAAATTCAAGAATGCTCGTAAGAATATTTTCATGAAAAGATATCTTTGGATGAAGCGCAAATATCAAGGATATTCCACTAATTTCATGGAGTATAGAAGTCAAAACTTTAACCAACCGAGTATAATAAAGAATGGAATAACAAAAGAAATCACCATGCATGCGGTATCAGACAGACAAAGTTATTCAAATGTATACTAAATAACGAAACTGTGTCAAAGAAAATTCGCACCGGCTGTGATGTTCCAACAGTAATAATAAAGAATGGAATAACAATGTAAATCACCATGCATGCGATTATTTCATATAGATAGGTTATTCCAATGTAATACTAATAACGACGGAATCAGTCCGGCGAAAACGCATGCATGAGGATATTCCAAATAATAATAATAAAGACGGAAATCAGTCCCCAGCAAAACGCATGCATGTGATATTCCAATGTAATAATAAAGATTTAATCAGTCCGTGTAAAACGCATGCATGTGATATTCCAATGTAATAATAAAGATTTTAATCAGTCCGCCAGAAACGCATGTATGTGATATTCTAATAAAATAATAAAGACGGAATAATAGAAGAATGTCACCAAGTATAGGTAGCCCACGATACAAAAGTTGTTATTCCAATGTAATAATAAAGAATGGAATAACATAAGTTCTCTTTATGAATACAAAAGAATAACACCTCTTACGAGTACAACAAATAATATTCCCTACCTTAAGAAGAAGAGTACTGGATATATAAGTAGTGAAGTAGTAGAATTCTTTCTTCTTTCTCTCTATAGTTTATCTCTGTAGAGTTTCAAAATTGAATTCGTAAGAAAATAATGAAGGAATGAGCTTCTATTTATAGAAAAATGGATCAGATAAGAAACTAACTCATGAACGGTCCAGATTGATTTATTTTAATCTGACTATCCATATTTAAAGCAAAATCTTTTAAATAAAATATAATATATTCTATTTATAATCTAATAAAACTAATAACTTTATAAAAGATTTTACTATGCAAACTATATACGCAGCACTATGCAAACACTATGCATAATAAAATATAATATATTCTAATTATTGTCTAATAAAAATGTATAACTTTATAAAAGTATTCTGCTTTTATATAAAAAGATTTTACTATGCAAAACACTACGCATACACTATGCAACACTATACATAATAGAATATAATATATTCTATTTATAGAATAACTTTATAAAAGTATTCATTTTATATAAAAGATTTTTGTATTATTACATTAATAATACCAACAAAACCGATTGACTTATCACATAAGCATCAATAATTAATACCGCGTGTGCTACTATGCAACCAACGCCAGACATCGCATTTCTTTTAACACCGGTGTTTCAACAGATTAATCAGTAAAACTTCCGCCGTTATTTTCATAAAGTATTTTTGTCATTTTCTCAATCCGACAATAATTCCGCTGTGGGGTCCACCAATGATTGTGTCGTTGTACTAATATTCCCTCGTTAAAACGAATATTCCCCACCAATCGAATATTATATAACAACTTCATGTACTTTTTGCAAAATTTATAAATATTACCCACAACTATAACATTATATCAATTTCACTCCATAATATCAAAAATAATATTTATAGAAAATTCATCTTTATTCAAAAGTTGGGGTTTTACAATCTCCCTTCTTATGAAATTTTGCCCTCGAAATTAGGGTACGACTGTATGTCAAGAGGTAAGGATACCTTGATTTCATTTTCAGATTCTAACTCCCAAGTCATTTTCTCAACATCGTGGTTTCTCCACAAAACTTTGACTCGAGGTATAACCTCGTGCATAGAATATGTTCCTTCTTATCCAAGATTTGAACAGAACCTCTTCATACGCCAAATCTTCCGCTATTTTCATCCGGGTTCTAACTCAATAATGTGGTTCGGGTCTTCCACATATTTACGTAATATGGATATGTGAAAAACGTTATGAACATTTAGACATACTTGGCAGTAAAGCGAGTCTATAGGCCACAGCTCCTACTCGATCGAGGATTAAAATGGGCCGATGAATCGAGGATTGAGCTTTCCTCTCTTTCCAAATCTCAGAACTCCTTTCCATGGAGCAACACGTAACAACACATGATCTCCTATATCGAATTCCACATCCTTTCGATGAAGATCAAGATAACTCTTTTGTCGATCTTGTGAGGTTTTTATACGTGTTGTCGGATCGTTTGAATCTTTTTCGTAGTCATACGCATCAACTCCGGTCCCAACAACGTTGCTTCTCCCACCTCATCCCAAAGATATCGAGAACGACACTTTCTTCCATACAACGCTTTGAATGGAGCCATGCCAATACTTGCTTGATAAATCGTTGTTGTAGGAAAACTCCACCAATGGTAAGAACTTGTCCCAACTTCCCTTGAAATCAAGGACACAGTAGTCTTAATAGATCTTCAAGAGTTTGAATAGTCCTCTCCGATCGTCCGTCCGCTCGAGGATGATATGCCGAACTAAATCATAAACTGCGCCCATAGCTTTTTTGCAGCAAACTAACCCAAAATGGTGAAGTGAATCTTGGGTCTCGATCAAAAACTATGGATACTGGCATACCATGCAGTCTTACAATCTCATTTATGTACATACGAACAAGACGTTCAAGTGTATAAGTTTCTCAGATTCGGTAAGAAATGAGCAGACTTGGTCAATCTATCAACAATGACCCAAATCGCATCTATACCTTGAGAAACCTTAGGAAGACCCAGAATGAAATCCATGGTAATGTGCTCCCACTTCCATTCTGGAATTTCAAGTGGTTGCAATGGACCTTTTGGTACTTGATGCTCGCCCGACTCGTTGACACGTTAGACACCTTGAGATAAACAACTATATCTCTCTCTTCATATTGCTTCCACCAAAATGTATGTCAAGATCACGATACATTTTGGTACTCCCAAGATGGATTGCAAATGGTGTGTTGTGCGCCTCCATCATGATTTTATACTTTAAATCGTGGTCATTAGAACACAAAGTCCGGAGTTGACTCAAGTATTCCTTCTTCATCGATTCTTGCTTCCTAAGCATAGCACCTTCTTGCACTTTCTTCCTCATATGACATCGCCTCCTGTGTCCAGTAGCTTGAGTGCCTTTTAACTTTATCAATTAAAGTCGGTTCTACTCAGATATTCGCCATCATCACATGGGTCCCCTGAGTCTTTAACTCTATCTCCATCCTTTGCAAGTCACACAAAATGGGCCTTCATGTTGACAATATCGCACTCGCACTTGCAGATATGATCTTCTACTCAACGCGCCGCCTACCACGCTCGCTTTTCCGTGATGGTATTCGATGGTATGATCATAATCTTTCAATAGTTCAAGCCAACGTCGTTGTCGCATGTTGAGTTCCTTTTGAGTGAAGAAATATTTGAGGCTTTTATGATCCGTAAAGATCTCCACCTTTCTCCCCATACAAGTAATGCCTCCAAATTTTAAGTGCGAAGACAACAAACCGCTAACTCTAGGTCATGAGTAGGATAATTCCTCTCATATTCTTTGAGTTGTCGTGAGGCATATGCTATGACTTTCCCATGTTGCATGAGAACACATCCTAACCCTTTGCCTCAAGCATCACCAGAGATGACAAATCCTCCCAACCAGATGGTATTGTCGTAACAAAATAAATGAGTCTCCTCTCGAGTTCTTGAAAACTCTTCTCACATTCCTCGCTCCAACCAAACTTTGTATCTTTCCGAGTCAACCGAAGTTAGTGGAGTAACAATTCGAGAAAACCCTTCTCATTTAATCTCCGATAATAACCAACTAAGCCAAGAAAGCTACGATTTTGGCCATCGATTTAGGTTGCTCCCAAACTTTGAATAGCTTCAATCTTTTGTTGGGTCAACAGATATTCCATGACTTGATACCACGTGCCCAAGGAATGCTACTTCCTCAAGCCGTAACTCGATTTCTTCAACTTGGCATAAAGCTTGTATTCACGAAGCTTTTGGAGTATCGAGCCTCAAGTGTTGCTCATGATCTTCACGGCTTTTGGAATAAATAAGATGTCATCAATAAAGACGACTCACAAAGTGATCCAAATATTCCTTGAATACTCGGCTCATCATATCCATGAAGGCAAAGAGGAGCATTAGTCAATCCAAAGGACATGACTAGGAATTCATAATGCCCGCATCGAAGTTCTCAAAGCCGTATTTCGAATGTCATCGGCTCTAATCTTCAATTGGTGATATCCTAATGAAGATCAATCTTTGAAAAGAATTTGGCTCCTTGCAACGGGTCAAACAGTCATCAATACGCGGCAATGGGTATCTATTTTTGATGGTGACATGATTCAACTCCCGATAATCAATACAAAGTCGCGATACTCCCATCTTTCTTCTTCACTTAATAGTAACAGAGCACCCCAAGGAGAAGTACTAGACTAATAAAGCCAATGTCTAACAATTCCCGCAGTTGAGTCTTTAACTCCTCAAGTTCAATAGAGCCATTCGATATGGGGCTTTGGAAATGGGTTTTTGTACCGGTTCAAGGTCGATACAAAATTCAATTTCACGCCCTGGGGTAGGCCAGAAGTTCTTCGTGGAATACGCCAGAAATTCATTAACAATAGAAATATCATTCAAAATCGACGTATTTTTGTTTAGATCCGTGACGTGGGCTAAGAAAGCTTGACATCCGCTTTTTCAATAAACTAATAGCTTTATGGCTTGAGATGACCGTGATTGATTTTAATGGTTTGGTCGTTGAATTCACATAATAGGTTGATTAAGAATATGAAAGCTAACAACCTTATTTAAAACAATCAATTTTAGCACGATGAGTAGTTAACCAATCAATCCCTAGAATCACATCAAATGCAAGTATTTTTAATGAAATAAGATCGCATGTGTAATGTGAGGGTACCGATTTGAACCAAAAAGACTTATAAACAAAGTGGATGTAATGAAGGTTTCTCCCAACGGAGTTTCTATAGATAAGTCAAAGTCTAATTTCTCTCCGAGTCAAATTTAATCGTTGAGCGCAAGTAGGAGAAATAAAAGAATGGGTAGAACCAGATCAAATAAGGTATAGACTTCGCTAGAGTTTATGATAAGCTTACCCGTGATGACCTCATTCGGTTCCTTCGCTTTTGGGAGGTCACAACAAACGCCTCCCTTGCACTACCGGCTTTGATTTTTCCGGGGACGCCTTTGGTGCCTCCATCCTAGCTGAACTTGTCTTGGTGAATGACAAAATCGGGCTAGTGACCTTTCTTCCATAATTATAACATGCTTTGATGGCATCGCGTAGTTTTGACCGATGTGTCCCTCCCTCCGCATTTGAAGTATATGATAGGTGGTCGTTCTCCTTCCTTAACAACGGTGTTGGTTCGACGCCTTTCCATCATTGTTGAATCTCCTTCTTGAAATGTCCATTTTTATTGTTTTGGCCATGATTACCACCAAAGTGGTTACCATTTTTCGCACGTTGATTCCTCCACGCTTGTTGTCACCGCTTCGATGATCGATACCACCGGTATTTTCATTTTTTTACCGCTTTTTTGGTTTATTTACTCGCTATCGCTCCAATAATCGAGCCCTATTTACAACATCCGAGTACAAACACGGTTTATGAGAAATAAGATATCGACGTATCTCCCGCTTTCAAACCTCTTAAAACATTCGCGTCATTCGCTTCCTCATTATCAACCAAATGGGATGCAAACCGGATAACTCCGCAAATTTAGCCTCAGATCATGCGATTACTGGCCATATTATTTTGTTCCAATTTGATAAACTCCACTTCTTTCATGTGACGAATACTCTCGGAAAGTACTTGTCGTTGAATAGCTCTTGGAACTTCTCCCAAGACATCTTGAAAAGGCCAGTCAGTGGGTACGCTTTTACGATTCCCACCAAGAATCGCTTCTTCACGCACGCAACATGAAGGTGGCGAAGGGAACCTTTTGCTCTCTGAGCATCCCAAGACATCAAATATCTTGGTGATCTGCTTTATCCATGCTTCCGCCTTTAAGTGGTTTTGGCTCTCCAATAAACTCCGATGGTCCCAGCTCCTTGAATCATTTAGCAAGTGACCGTCCGAGAGTTTCAGTGTTTCCACCTACATTTTGGACAGGAGCCGCTCTCGCCTGATGTTGCATGAATTGCATAAAGCCTCGAATAATCCATCATTCATCATTTGGTCAATGTTGTTGTTTGCATGAGGATTGTCGCCTTCTCGATGCACATTCTCCCGATTATCGATATGTGGAGACTCAACGGTCTCTTGTGCTCCATTGCTATTCTCAACATTCTCGATGTCATTTTCAGATACTGCCACAAAACAAAGGTTAATTAACATATAACATATTATCACTATACTTTGACCGACCAATTAAATACCAAATAAACTTAGGTAGGTCATACTAGCGAAGGAATTCCCCTGCCTCTCTCCCTCCTAGTTCTAGTCTCACATCTTAGCAGGATCATATCCCTAAGCTTTGATACTAACTATGACGCCCAAAAAATAGGTATACATCACCTATTCGAGTCGCCAAATACATGGTATGTAATACAAATACAATCTTTAATATACAACAAGAGAGAGAGTTTAATACAAATATGTCTTCTAGATAATATCCACTCTCGTAATAAGTTCTCATTACATTTATTGTCACACTATTTAATGTAATAGTGAGGACTACTAGGTAATACTATCATTCTAGGACCATCACTCCGCTTCCCGACTCTCGTCCAAACTACGCTCTCATTTTCAAGAGAAGAAAAAGAAAGAAAGGGTGAGCTCAACTAGCCCAAGAAGAAATATTATGATTAAGATAATGCGTAATAAATTATCATTAGCCTTAAAACAAGTGTTAAACCGATAAAATATAACAAACATCAAGTTTAATCAAGCAATGAACAAGCAATCCATTTAAGAGTCAAGTAGAGAATAAAATCTACTATCTTCTATGATTTAAAAGGTTTTTCATGACTTTTATCGCTGAGACTCAGTTTAATAAATAATTAACATCATCGAATCACCCATGCACTATGGCCAATGATATTCTTTATTATCACGACCACAATTATCCATGCACTACGAGCCAAGAATATTTGTGTATTCATTAATGGGCATGATCATGCCAACAACTGTCCATCAATGCACTACGGGCCAATGAGGACTTTTATCACATCATTTGTAACATTTCGGTCATGATTACATCGAATAATCCCTGGTCATAATCATACCAAGTCCATCTATGCACTACAGGCCAAAGATGACTTTCAAAAAAAATATAAACATGAGGATGATGACAATGATATAAGAATTCAATAAAACAAGTTCAAGAATTAATTTATCCATGAACTAATAATGTCCAAATTGTCAACATGATACTGCTTTGTAGAGTAAAATTCAAGAATGCTCAGAAGAATATTTTCATGAAAAGATACTGGATGAAGCGCAAATATCAAGGATATTCCACTAATTTCATGGAGTATAGAAGTCAAAACTTTAACCAACTGAGTATAATAAAGAATGGAATAACAAAAGAAATCACCATGCATGCGGTATCAGACAGATAAAGTTATTCCAATGTAATACTAAATAATCGGAACTGTGTCAAAGAAAAATTCGTAACCGATGTGATGTTCCAACAGTAATAATAAAGAATGGAATAACAACAGAGATCACCATGCATGCGCATTATTGACATAGATAGGTTATTCCAATGTAATACTAATAAGGACGGAAATCGTCCCATGAAAACGCATGCATGTGATATATTCCAATGTAATAATAATAAAGACGGAACCAGGTCCGGCAGAAACGCATGCATGTGATATATTCCAAATGTAATAATAAAGACGGAATCAAAGTTCGGCGTAAAATGCATGTAAATGTGATATTCCAATAAAATAATAAAGACGGAATAATAGAAGAATGTCACCAAGTATAGGGTAGCCCGTGTATACAGGTTATTCCAATAGAATAATAAAGAATGGAATAACATAAGTTCTCTTCAAGAATACAAAAGAATAACACCTCTTACGAGTATAACAAATAATATTCCCTACCTTAAGAAGAAGAGTACTGGATATATAAGTAGTGAAGTAGTAGAATACTTTCTTCTTTCTCTCTATAGTTTATCTCTAGAGTTTCAAAGTGAATTCGTAAGAAAATAATGAAGGAATGAGCTTCTATTTATAGAAAAAATGGATCAAGATAGTAACTAACTCATGAACGGTCCGATTGATTTACTTTAATCTGACTATCCATATTTAAAGCAAAATCTTTTAAATAAAATATAATATATTCTATTTATAATCTAATAAAATGAATAACTTTATAAAAGATTTTACTATGCAAACACTACAGTAATTATGCAAAACACTATAATAAAATATAATATATTCTAATTATTGTCTAATAAAATAGATAACTTTATAAAAGTATTCTGCATTTTATATATAAAAGATTTTACTATACAAAACACTATATAGTATAATTATGTAACACTATGCATAATAGAATATAATATATTCTATTTATAGAATAACTTTATAAAAGTATTCTATTTTATATAAAAGATTTTTCATTATTACATTAATAATACCAACAAAACCGAAAGTGACTTATCACGTAAGCATCAATAATTAATACCGCATGTGCTACTATGCAACCACGCCAGACATCATTTTTTTTAACACCGTGTTTCAACAGATTAACAGTGAAACTTCCGCCGTTATTTTCATAAAGTATTTTTGTCGCTTTTCTCAATCCGACAATAATTCCGCTAGGGTCCACCAATGATTGTCATTGTTGTACTAATATTCCCCGTTAAAACGAATATTCCTAACCAATCTAATATTATATAACAACTTCATGATTTTGAAAAATTTATAAATATTACCCACAACTATAACATTATATCAATTTCACTCCATAATATTCAAAAATAATATTTATAGAAAATTCATCTTTATTCAAAAAGTTGGGGTTTTATAAAAGGATATATAGTCACAGAGACAAGGACACAAAGATATATTCAAGCCTAATAGACTTGACTTTTTAGTCACTAAGACAAGGATTCTCAGCCCACAGATGATCTGATGATTAATTCTTGTTGAAAGGTGCTGCTAAGATAGTGTTAAGCTTTTCTTCTCTTGTTCTTAGCAGCGCGAACTGTAAATTTAGGATCGTTGAGTTCATTTTTTATCTTTTTCGAGGATTAGACTTTTTTTGATCTATATTCCTCCTATTTTTTTTGTTAGACTCTTTGTTGCCTTTTATAATCTGCTGAAAATCTTCCCGTTGCAAGATGCTCGTTTGTGCATTTAATGCTTAGATATTTTAGGTGATAATTTCTTTTGTTTGCCTATTACATCATTCTGTTTTTTCACCTAACACCCTTAACGTGTCACTGTCACTGTCACTGTCACCAACTAGCTGGTAAACACATATTCTGATCTTCGATTTCCACCAAGGATATTTGGAGAGTACATCGGGACCTTTGATTTGCAACGCTCCAATGCAGGTTAGTTTGTCAGACTTGGTTACTCTACGATCAGGTACTTCTCAACGAGCTTTGCTTGACTGAGATGTTAGTTCCTGGAGGCACAATAGTTATCTAGAAAAGGCGGGGGTTGAATAATAGATATTTAAAAATCTTTTCGTTTTACTTTGTTAGAATGATAATGATTAAAACACAACGAAATTAATATTTGTTTTAATCTCCCTTAAGATAGTGAATTAATGAGAGTGAGGCAGATATAGCAGTTATAGCAGATATAGCAGTTATAACAAGAATGTAATAGACACAGTCGTTTTAAGTGGTTCAGAGCACTTAAAGCTCCTAGTCCACTCTTCTACTCCTCGAGTAGGAAATCCACTAAGGATGTCTTTTACACTTTCTGAATCACACAAATTCCTTCTAGACCAACAGTCTAGGAACTTCTTAGTTCACTCTTGAACTCTTCAAGTTCAGCAGACCCTCTTCACAGTTCACTTAGAACTCTTCAAGTCCTTTTGACTTGGAACTCTTACTTCAGTTGATTGAGTTCTTTATTGGTGCTACTCAGTTGTTGTTTAAGCACTTGTTCGAAAGAACTGAGTAGTTGAGCAAGCTTTCTCTTTTTCTCAGATCGTAGAGTTGAGCATTGAGTGTTCTTGTATGTTTTGTTCAATGCTTGCTTGCATCTTTCATCTGCGTATGTTTTGCATATATGTGATCTTGAAATCTATCCGTTGGATCCATCCGTTGAAGCATTAAATGCGTTTGACATTTCTGTACTTTGATGGAGACTTTTCTGCACATCTTCTGAATTGCATTCTGGCCCACTGACACAGCGGACAACTTTCTCACCTAACACCTGAAAATGTGTTTTCCTCTTACCAATGGTACTTTCCTTAACTTCTTCAATACGCTTCTTTGTTGCATACTAAGGATATCTTTTGTACTGTTGGGACTGGTGAGGACTTCAACGTTTAAGACTCATTCCACATTGGTTGCAATTTATCTTTCATTCAGATGGTAGGGCTCGATGCTTCTGACACACGGCAGATGATACTCTACGATTTAGATCGTGGTGTCTTGTTTTGGTCTGATGTTTTCAAGTAGGAGCACTACGATCTTCACTTGCTGGTTTTGCAGGCTCTACGTTTCCGAGAGCACACTATGATCTTCGAGTTGGCTTGGCAAACGATGGGACTACTCTGCGATTTTCGACGAGGTCCTTCAAGGCAGGCACACTACGATCCTTAATGCTCTACGTTTCTGCCTTGGCTTCTGTAATCTTGATCAGCTAGATACACTACGATCTCTTCGAAGCCTATCTATTACATCTCAAGATCAACCTAACAAGTTTGATATTCTTTTCTATACTTTCATTTACAGAATGATACACATTAAGAGTTTAGATCAACCAAACAAATTTGATATATCATTAAGTCCTTGTACATATATTCCTTGAAGGACTTTACATATAATCATGAGTGTAAGACCCCAACTTTTATAAATAAAGATAATTTTTCTATAAATATCATTTTTGAATATTATGAAGTAAATTTGATATAATGTTATAGTTGTGGGTAATATTTATAAATTTTGCAAAGTACGCAAGTTGTTATATAATATTCGATTGGTCGGGGAATATTCGTTTTAACGGGGAATATTCGTACAACGACACAATCATTGGTGGACCCCACAATGGAATTATTGTCGGATTGAGAAAATGACAAAAATACTTTATAAAAATAACGGCGGAAGTTTTTACCGTTAACTGTTGAAACACCCGATGTTAAAAGTAAGAATCGTGTGGTTGAATAAGAGTATACTTATGATTGATTATTAATGCTTACGTGAGAAGTCACTTTCGCTTTTGTTCAATTATTGCTACAAGAATTGCTTGCGACAAGATCTCACGTTATTTGATTCAATTATTGTCAATATTTTATATATTATTAAATCAATAATTGAGATGACAAGATTATTAATATTATTATTTACAATATTAATGATGTTTAGAAGTCATCAAGGAGAGGTTTGGTCACCTAATAATACGCGCCAATCAGGAGAAATTCTTATTGAAAGCCCCTCTTTCCGGGAACGACACCTTTCGATTAATATTGTGAATTATAATAATGGTGATAAAGTATGTTTTATTAGTATTATTAATGTAATAAAACAGAAAATCTTTTTATATAAAATAGAATACTTTTATAAAGTTATTTGTTTTATTAGACAATAATTAGAATATATTATATTTTATTACGTATAGTGTTGCATAGTAAAATCTTTTGATATAGTGTCTTCATAGTAAAATCTTTTTATATAAAATAAAATACTTTTATAAAGTTATTCGTTTTATTAGATTATAAATAGAATATATTATATTTTATTTAAAAGATTTTGTTTTAAATTTTGACCGTCATTTTAAAGTAAATCAATGGCCGTTCATGAATTAGTTACTACGCAAATTCCATTCTTCTATAAATAGAAGCTCATTCCTTCATTATTTCTTACTTAATTCATTGAAACTCTAGAGAGAGAAACTATAGAGAGAAAGAAGAAAAGTGTTTCGCTATTTCACTACTTCTATATCCAAGATTATTCTTTCTAAGGTAAGGGGTATTATTTCTTTCAGATTCATGAAGAGAAATTCGTTATTCCATTCTTTATTATTCGTTGAATAACTCAGATACGCAAGCTACCCTATACTTGGTGAAAATCTTTCGTTATTCCATTCTTTATCATTATGTTGAATAACTCAATCTATGCCAAGTACACCATATGCATGGTGATTTCTGTTATTATTCCGTTCTTTATCATTTTGTTGGAACATCATGTCTGTGCTTTACGCATGACCTGGTTCCGTTCTTTATTATTCTGTTGGAACATCTTGTCCGTACTTTACGCATGACCTGGTTTCATTATTTATCATTCTGTTGGAACATCCTGTCTATGCGTTTACGCATGACCTGGTTCTGTTATTCATTATTCTGTTAGAATAACCTGTCTGTACGGTTTATCGCATGCCTGATGATTTCTTTTGTTATTCCATTCTTTATTATACTCAGTTGGTTAAAGTTTTGACTTCTATACTCCATGAAATTAGTGGAATATCCTTTATATTTGCGCTTCATCCAGTATCTTTTCATGGAAATATTCTTCCGAAAGCATTCTTGAATTTTACTCCACAAAGAAGTATCATGTTGATAATTTGGACGTTATTGGTTCTGGAGAAATTAATTCTTGAACTTGTTTTATTGAATTCTTATATCATTGTCATCATCCTCATGTTTATATTATGTTGAAAGTCATCGTGTGGCCCTGTAGTGCATAGATGGACTTGGTATAACTATGACACTGTGGATTATTCGGTGTAATCATGACCGTAATGTTACAAATGATGTGGAAAAAGTCCTCATTGGCCCGTAGTGCATTGATGGACAATTGTTGGCATGATCATGACCATTAATGAATACACGAATATCCTTGGCCCGTAGTGCATGGATAATTTGTGGTCGTGATACTAAAGAATATCCTTGGCCGTAGTGCAGGGGTGATTCAATGATGTTGATTATTTATTAAGCTGAGTCTCAGCGATAAAAGTGATGAAAACCTTTTAAATCATAAAAGATAGTAGATTTTATTTTCTACTTGACTCTTTTAATGGATTGTTTGTTTCGCTGCAGTTAAACTTGATGTTTGTTATATTGTATCAGTTTAACACTATTGAAGACTAAGGATAATTTATTATGCTTTATCTTAGTCATAATATTTCTTACTGGACTAGTTGAGCTCACCCTTTCTTTCACTGTTCTCTTCAGGAAATGAGAACGTAGCAGGGACTAGTAGGGGAACGGAGTGACGGTCCAAAGGATAGCATTAGTAGTCCTACTTATTCTGTGAAATAGTGTGTTAATAAATGTATTGAGGGCTTATTTTGAGTTTTAATGATGTCTAGAAGACAATGTTTGTATTGAAACTCACAGCTCATGTTGTATATTTAAGATTGTATTTGAATTTTGTACCATGTATTTGGTGACTCAAGATGGGTGATGTATACCTATTTTGGGGGCGTCACAGTTGGTATCAAAGCTTAGGGATATGATCCCTGGCTAAGATGTGAGACTAGAACTTGGAGGGGAGAGACGGGGAATTCCTTCGCTAGTATGACCTACCTAAGTTTATTTGATATTTAATTGGTCGGTTAGAGTATAATGATAATATGTTACATGTCAATTAACCCATGTTTTATGGCAGTATCTGAAAATGACATCCGAGAATGTTGAGAATATCAATGGAGCACAGGAGACCATTGCGTCACCACAAATCAACACCCAGGATAATGTGCATCAGAAAGGCAATAATCCTCAGGTGAACAACAACATCGACCAAATGGCGATCGACAGAATGTTTAGAAGTTTTCTGCAATTCCTAAAACATCAGGCAAGAGAGACTCCTGTCCAAAATACAGGTGGAAACACTGGCAACTCTCGGACGGTCACCGCTAAACAGTTCAAGGAGCTGGGACCACCGGAGTTTATTGGAGAACCAAAACCACTTAATAAGTAAGACGTGGATAAAGTAGATCACCAAGATATTTGATGTCTTGGGATGCTCCGAGGAGCAAAAGGTTCCTTTGCCACCTTTATGTTGCGAGGAGAGGTAGATTATCGTGGAATCCAGAAAGCGTACTCAACTCGCCGCAGACTAAAGATGTCTTGGGAGAAGTTCCAAGAACTATTCAACGACAAGTACTTTCGAAAAAGTATTCATCACATGAAAGAGGTAGAGTTCATCAAGTTAGAGCGTAATAATACGACCGTGTGTCGCAAAGACGAAGCTAAGTTTGCCGAGTTGTCCCTGTTTGCGCCTCACTTTGTTGACAATGAGGAGAGAGTGACGCGGATGTTTCTAAGAGGTTTGAAACCCGAGATACGTCAATATCTAATTTCTCATAAACTGTGTTTGTATTCAGATGTTGTAAATAGGGCTCAGTTATTGGAGCGCGATAACGAGTCAACGCAACCAAGAGAAAGCAACCGATAAAAGGATAATACCAGTGAGAGCAGTCATCGAAGCGGCGACAACAAGCGTGGAGGGAATCAACAGGCCAGAAATGGTAATAACTTCGGTGGTAATCAGGGCCAAAACAATAAGAATGGACATTTCAAGAAGAGGAGATTCAACAATGATGGAAAGACGTTAGCACCAACACCCGTTGTTAAGGAAGGAGAACGACCACCTATCATATGCTTCAAATACGGAGGAGAGGGACACATCAGTCCAAACTGCGCGATGTCGTCCAAAGCATGTTATAATTGTGGAAGAGAAGGTCACCTAGCCCGATTTTGTCGCTCAATCAAGACAAGTTCAGCTAGGATGGAGGCACCAAAGGCAGTCCCAGAAAAATCAAAGCCGGTAGTACAAGGGAGAACGTTTGTAGTTATCTCCCAAAAAGAAAGGAACCCGAACGAGGTCATCATGGGTAAGCTTATCATAAACTCTAGCAAAGTCTATTCCTTATTTGATACCGGTTCTACCCATTCTTTTATTTCTCCTACTTGCGCTCAACGATTAAATCTGACTCTGGAGAAATTAGACTTTGACTTATCTATAGAAACTCCATTGGGAGAAACCTTCATTACATCCATCGCTTATAAGTCTTGTTTGGTTCAAATCGGTACCCTCACATTACTCCGTCGATCTTATTTCATTAAAAATACTTGCATTTGATGTGATTCTAGGGATTGATTGGTTAACTACTCGTTATGCAAAAATTGATTATTTTCGTAAGGTTGTTAGCTTTCATATTCCTAACCAACCTATTATGCGAATTCAAGCAACCAAACCATTAAAATCAATCATTGTCATCTCAAGCCATAAAGCTATTCGTTTATTGAAAAATAGATGTCAAGCTTTCTTAGCTCATGTCACGGATGTAAACAAAAATACGCCAGTTTTGAATGATATTTCTATTGTTAATAAAAATTTCGACGTATTCCTCAAGAACTTCCGCCTACCCCAGAGCGTGAAATTGAAATTTTTGTATCGACCTTGAACCCAGACAAAACCCATTTCAAAGCCCCATATCGAATGGCTCCTATTGAACTTTAGGAGTTAAAGACCCAACCTGCAGGAATTGTTAGACATGGCTTTATTCGTCCTAGTACTTCTCCTGGGGTGCTCTCTGTTCTCTATTCGTGAAGAAGAAAGATGGGAGTATGTGACTTTGTATTGATTATCTGGAGTTGAATCATATCACTATCAAAATTGGTACCCACCGCCACGTATTGATGACCTATTTGACCACCAGCTTGTAAGGAGCCAAATTCTTTTCAAAGATTGATCTTCGCTCGGATATCACCAATTGAAGATTAGAACCGATGACATTCCAAAGACGGCTTTCAAAACTCTAAGACGGGCATTATGAATTCCTAGTCATGTCCTTTGGATCGACTAATGCTCGCCGCCTTCATGGATATGATGAACCGAGTATTCAAGGAATATTTAGATCACTTTGTGTTCGTCTTTATTGATGACATCCTTATTTATTCCAAAAGCCGTGAAGATCATGAGCAGCACTTGAGGCTGATACTCCAAAAGCTTCGTGAATACGAGCTTTATGCCAAGTTGAAGAAATGCAAGTTCTGGCTTGAGGAAGTAGCATTCCTTGGGCACGTAGTATCAAGTCATGGAATATCTGTTGACCTGGAAAAAATTGAAGCAATTCAAAGCTGGGAGCAACCTAAATTAGTGACCGAAGTACGTAGCTTTCTCGGTTTAGCTGGTTATTATCAGAGATTCGTGGAAGGATTTTCTCGAATCGCTACTCCATTAACTCAGCTGACTCAGAAAGATACAAAGTTCGGTTGGAGCGAAGAATGTGAGAAGAGTTTTCAAGAACTCAAGAGGAGACTCATTTCAAAGACCTGCTCGACAATACCATCCGCTCTTGAGGGATTTGTCATCTACAGTGATGCTTCGGGCAAAGGGTTGGGATGTGTTCTCATGCAACATGGGAAATTCATAGCCTATGCCTCAAGCCAACTCAAAGAATATGAGAGGAATTATCCTACTCATGATCTAGAGTTGGCAGCTGTTGTCTTCGCACTTAAAATTTGGAGGAATTACTTGTATGGGGAGAAAGTGGAGATCTTTACGGATCATAAAAGCCTCAAATATTTCTTCACTCAAAAGGAACTCAACATGCGACAACGATGTTGGCTTGAACTGTTGAAAGATTATAATCATACCATCCAATACCATCCTGGAAAAGCGAAAGTGGTAGCTGACGCATTGAGTAGAAGATCATATGCGGGTACGAGTGCGATATTGTCAATGCAAAGGCCCATTTTGTGTGACTTGTAAAGGATGGAGATAGAGGTAAAGACTCTGGGGACCTATGTGATGATGGCGAATATACGAGTAGAACCGACTTTAATCGATAAAGTTAAAGCTGCTCAAGCTACAGACTTGGAACTGATGCGTATGAGGAAGAAAGTGCAAGAAGGTGCTATGCCGGAAGCAAGAATCGACGAAGAAGGAATACTTCGAGTCAACTCCAGACTTTGTGTTCCTAACGACCCTGATTTAAAGTATAAAATCATGATGGAGGCGCACAACACATCGTTTGTAATCCATCTTGGGAGTACTAAAATGTATCGTGATCTTCGTCATACATTTTGGTGGAGCAATATGAAGAGAGAGATAACGCTGTTTATCTCAAGGTGTCTAACTTGTCAACGAGTCAAGGTGGAGCATCAAGTACCAAAAGGTCCATTGCAACCACTTGAAATTCCAAAATGGAAGTGGGAGCACATTACCATGGATTTCAAGCATCGGTCTTCCCAAGGTTTCTCAAGGCATAGATGCGATTTGGGTCATTGTTGATAGATTGACCAAGTCCGCTTCACTTCTTACCAATACGAGAAACTTATACACTTGAACGCCTTGCTCAGATATACATAAACGAGATTGTAAGACTGCATGGTATGCCAGTATCCATAGTTTTTGATCGAGACCCAAGATTTACTTCAAGATTTTGGGTTAGTTTGCAAAAAGCTATGGTCACGGATTTACGATTTAGTCTTCGACATATCATCCTCGCATGGACGGGCAATGGAGAGGACGATTCAAACTCTTGAAGATCTATTAAGACTCTGTGTCCTCGACTTCAAGGGAAGTTGGGACAAGTTCTTACCATGGTGGAGTTTTCCTATAATAACAAGCCTATCAAGCAAGTATTGGCATGGCTCCATTCGAGCGCCAGTATGGAAGAAAATGTCGTTTTCTAGTATGCTGGGATGAGGTGGGTGAGGCAACGTTGTTGGGACTGGAGTTGGTACGTATGACTACAGAAAAGATTTAAACGATCCGATAACGTATAAAAACCTCACAAGATCGACAAAAGAGTTATGCTGATCTTCATCGAAAGGACGTGGAATTCGATATAGGAGATCATGTGTTGTTACGTGTTGCTCCATGGAAAGGAGTTACGAGATTTGGAAAGAGAGGAAAGCTCAATCCTTGATTCATCAGCCCATTTTTAATCCTCGATCGAGTAGGAACTGTGGCCTATAGACTCGCTTTACCGCCAAGTATGTCTCGTGTTCATAACTTTTTCACATATCCCATTTAACGAAAATAGTGAAAGACCGAACCACATTATTGAGTTAGAACCGGACGAAATAGCGGAAGATTTGACGTATGAAGAGGTTCATGTTCAAATCTTGGATAAGAAGGAACATATTCTACGCTCCAAGGTTATACCTCAAGTCAAAGTTTTGTGGAGAAACCACGATGTTGAGGAAATGACCTGGGAGTTAGAATTTGAAATGAAATCAAGGTATCCTTACCTCTTCGACATACCAGGTACGTACCCTAATTTCGAGGGCGAAATTTCATAAGAAGGGGAGGTTGTAAGACCCCAACTTTTATAAATAAAGATGAATTTTCTATAAATATCATTTTTGAATATTATGAAGTAAATTTGATATAATGTTATAGTTGTGGGTAATATTTATAAATTTTGCAAAGTACGCAAGTTGTTATATAATATTCGATTGGTCGGGGAATATTTGTTTTAACGGGGAATATTCGTACAATGACATAATCATTAGTGGACCCCACAACGGAATTATTGTCGGATTGAGAAAATGATAAAAATATTTTATGAAAATAACGACGGAAGTTTTTACCTTTAACTGTTGAAACACCCGGTGTTAAAAGTACAGTAATACGCATGGTTGAATAGTAGCACACTGTATTAATTATTGATGCTTACGTGAGAAGTCATTCAGTTTTATTCAATTATTGCTATAGTAATTGCTGCATAGTATCTCACGTTATTTGATTTAATTATTGTCAATATTTTATATATTATTAAATCAATAATTGAGACGACAAGGTTATTAATATTATTATTTGCAATATTAACGACGATGTCTAGAAGTTATGTCAAGGAGAGGTTTCGTCACCTAATTGCGCGCCAATAGGGAGAAATTCTTATTGGAAAGCCCCCTCTTTCCTGGGAACGACCTGGTCGATTAATATTGTGAATTATAATAATGGTGATAAAGTCTATTTTATTAGTATTATTAATGTAATAAAACAGAAAATCTTTTTATATAAAACAGAATACTTTTATAAAGTTATTTGTTTTATTAGACAATAATTAGAATATATTATATTTTATTATTTATAGTATTGCGTATGATATGTCGATATAGTATTTTGTATAGTAAAATCTTTTTATATAAAATAAAATACTTTTATAAAGTTATTCGTTTTATTAGATTATATAAATAGAATATATTATATTTTATTTAAAAGATTTTGTTTTAAATCGACCGTCTGCTTAAAGTAAATCAATCTGGACTAGTTCATGAATTAGTTACTATGCAAAGCCCATTCTTCTATAAATATAAGCTCATTCCTTCATTATTTCTTATTTAATTCATTTGAAACTCTAGAGAGAGAAAATATAGAGATAAAGAAGAAAAGTGTTCTCGCTACTTTCTACTACTTCTATATCCAAAGATTATTCTTTCTAAGGTAAGGGGTATTATTTCTTTCAGATTCATGAAGAAAAGTTCGTTATTCCATTCTTTATTATTCGTTGAATAATATGTATACGTGCGGCTACCCTATACTTGGTGAAATTCTCTTCGTTATTCCATTCTTTATCATTATGTTGGAATAACCTGTCTATGCGAAGTACCGCATGCATGGTGATTTCTATTATTATTCCTTTTCTTTATCATTCTGTTGGAACATCTTGTCTGTGCTTTACGCATGACCTGGTTCCATTCTTTATTATTCTGTTGGAACATCCTATCTGTACTTTACGCATGACCTGGTTCCATTATTTATCATTCTGTTGGAACATCCTGTTTGTGCGTTTACGCATGACCTGGTTCCATTATTCATTATTCTGTTGGAATAACCTGTCTGTGCGGTCTATCGCATGCCTGGTGATTTCTTTTGTTATTCCATTCTTTATTATACTCAGTTGGTTAAAGTTTTGACTTCTATACTCCATAAAATTAGTGGAATATCCTTTATATTTGCGCTTCATCCAGTATCTTTTCATGGAAATATTCTTCTGAGCATTCTTGAATTTTACTCCACAAAGAAGTATCATGTTGACAATATGAACGTTATTGGTTCCTGAATAAATTAATTCTTGAACTTGTTTTATTGAATTCTTATATCATTGTCATCATCCTCATGTTTATATTATGTTGAAAGTCATCGTGGGCTCAGAGTGCATAGATGGACTTGGTATGATTATGACTGTGGATTATTGGGGTAATCAGCTTGACCGTAATGTTACAAATGATGTGGAAAAAGTCCTCATTGCCTGTGTAGTGCATTGATGGACAGTTGTTGGCATGATCATGACCATTAATGAATACACGAATATCCTGGCCCGTAGTGCATGGATAATTTATGGTCGTGATACTAAAGAATATCCTGGCCAGTAGTGTGGGGTGATTCAATGATGTGGATTATTTATTGTCGAGTCTCAACGATAAAAGTGATGAAAACCTTTAAATCATAAAAGATAGTAGATTTTATTTTCTACTTGACTCTTTTAATGAATTGTTTGTTCCGCTGCAGTTATACTTGATGTTTGTTATATTGTATTAGTTTAACACTATTGAAGACTAAGGATAATTTGTTATGCTTTATCTTAGTCATAATATTTCTTACTAGGCTAGTTGAGCTCACCCTTTCTTTCACTGTTCTCTTTAGGAAATGAGAACGTAGCAGGGACTAGTCGGGGAACGGAGTGATGGTCCAGAGGATAGCATTAGTAGTCCTCACTATCCTGTGAAATAGTGTGTTAATAAATGTATTGAGGACTTATTTTGAGTTTTAATGTTGTCTAGAAGACAATGTTTGTATTAAAACTCACAGCTCATGTTGTATATTTAAGATTGTATTTGAATTTTGTACCATGTTTTTGGCGACTCAAGATGGGTGATGTATACCTATTTTGGGGGCGTCACAGTGAGCCTTTATATTTAAACATCAAATCAAAATATGCACTCTCCCAACAATCTCCCCCTATTTGATGTTGACAAAACCAAGGAGATTTGTTGTCATGATTATTGTAAGACCCCGACTTATTATAAATAAAATTAAATTTTCTCTATTTATTATTTTGAAATAGTAAGGGTTGATTTGATTAATGTGGTTAGTTATGGGTAAAATGCGCAAATATTTTAAATAAGCAAGTGTTTATAAAATATTCATTTTTTATCGGAGAATATTCGTTTGGTCGTGGAATATTCTTACCGTTTGAGAATATTCATGACGACGGCATTTAATTTGTGTGGGCCCCATAACGGAAAGTTTAATTGGATGAAAAAACGACAAGTATAAGTTATTTATAAATAACGGCGTAGTTGTTACCGTTAATACTGTTGGAATACCCGGTGGTAGAAACACAGTAATACGCGTTGTTACACAGTAGCACACGGTATTACACCAATTATTGATTCTTACGTAAGAATGCACTAATCAATAATTGTTACAGTAATTACTGTTCAATATTTTATTTCATTGATTCAATAATTGCTACGTTGATATTTTATATTACTGTTGTTTTAATAATTGTCACTACATAGTATTTTTCATTATCGGAGCAATAATTCATATTATCTGAATAATATTATTAGATAACATTATTGGCAATGTCTAGAAAGTTACATCTAAGGAGAGGTTTGGTCACCTAATTGGCGCCAAGAGTGAGTAATCCTTATTGGAAAGCCCCTCTTTCAGGAACTACTTAGTCGCCAAGATTGTAATTTCGTAATATTATTTATGAATAATTAATTATTGATTTATATGATAAGGAAAATATTCATTTTATGTGGATATAGATGGAGAAAATTTTTAGTGTGATAATTGTTGAAAATTAATATTTTATCTTTTTCTGATAAAATAATTTATTATTATATTTTAATAATATAATAATGGGGATATTTTTTACAATGAATGCGGGATATATGAGTATATGAGGAGGAAGAGTATTTTTGTTGCAAAAGTTATTTAACATATCTGTGGGCCCATTTCTTGACTGAAATTTGATTATAGACTGTAAAATCGCCCATTTGTGGATTTCGGTCAATTTCTGTTTTGAATTTATAAAAACTTTCTTCTGCAAAGTTGTAGAGAATGAAATTTCCTATGGAAAAGACATGAGGTTCGATTTTTTTTGATAAAAGGGCTATTTGTTATGAATTATTGAAGTTCCGAAATTCCGAAATAATTGATTTTTGAAGTTTTAAATAATTTTTTAAAGAAAAACATTTTTTTTTCATTTTGTGGGCATCATTAACATGTGCTTGGTGGCTGAAATCAGTTGATAAAAGTGGGCATAGGAATTTGTAAAATAAATAATAATATTTTATTAAATTTTTTATTTTGGTGTTCTAAGCATTTTCCTATAAATAGGGTGCTTAGGTTAGAATTGAAAATCACACTAGAAACTGAAGTTTTCTCTCTCCTTCTCTCTCGATATATTGAGCATATTCTTGTGAGTATTTTAATACTTTGAGTGTTGCTATATGGTGCAAGTTCAAGTCATAGCCTATATCCGGTGTTTCAACTAGAAGTATTGTCTTTACGAGGTAAGGGATTTTTTTTTTAAATGATATTATTTCTTTCAATATCATTATGTCGGAATATTGGTAAGATTTTTCTTGTGAAATTCTTGTCTTTTTGTATCGGGGTTACTATTCACGATACTCAAGACTATTCACGTATTCAAAAAATTAAATTTTCGTTTTTTGTCCAAAATATCTATTATGGATACTAGCTTTGATTATATCCATGTTTTGATTATTCTAGAATTTTACCCCACTATGATTATTTATGAGGTATTTTTGGACATGGATAAACCGAAATACGAATCCTTAATATTTGTTATTTTGTTTCACTGGATTCGTTTTCTTTAAAATATTTTTCATCATCCTCAGTCCTAAATGATGATATTACTGAATATCTTTGGTCTGTAGTGCAAAGATGAATGATTTCTAATAAGTATCTTTGGCCCGTAGTGCAATGATGAACATGTGTTTAGATGAACATGACCAACTGATGAATATCTTTGGCCAGTAGTGCAAAGATGAATATTTGATTCCAGATATATGTTGATTGATGTTATAGGGATAAAATATTGACGATGGACTTTTAAATTCATATATAGAAGATAGTAGATTTTATTTTCTATATAAGTCTTCTAATGAATTATTATTTCCGCTGCGAATATTGATTTAAAACTTGTTGTCTATTGTATTCTATTAGATTTTGCCCTGTTGAAGACAAACGATAATTTGTTCTATATTATCTTGGTCATAATATTCTTTACTGGGCTAGTTGAGCTCACCCTTTTCCTTTTTGTTCCATTTTTCTTCTCAGGAGGCGAGAATGTAACGAGTACTAGTCGAGGTATAGAATGAAGGTTCTAGAAAGTCGTTTTAGTATTCGTCACCATTTTTGTAAAATAATGTATCAATAATCGTAATGAGGACTTATTTGAGTGTGGATATTGTCTAGATGACAATATTTGTATTTAAACTCACAATTTTTTTGTTGTATTAATAAAGTTGTAGTTGTTTCTGTACCATGTATTTTGACGACTCAGAATGGGTGTTGTATACCTATTTTGGAGGTGTCAGAGTTGGTATCAGAGCTTAGGGATATGATCTCTGGCGGAGATCGGGGAATAGAACTAGGAGGGGAGAGACGAGTAAATCCTTCGCTAGTGTGTCCTACCTAAGCTTATTTATTGGTCGGTCATAATATAAGGATATTATGTGATATGTTAATTTGTTAAATTAACCCTTATTTTATGGCATTATTTGAGAATGTCGACTGAGAATGTTAACAATGGAGTAAACGAGGCCGTGGAGACACCTTTGCTCACCAAAGAAGAGAACGTGCAACAGGCTGGCAATGTTCCTCCTGTGAACAACACCACTGAGCAGATGATGAACGATGGGATGTTTAGAAGCTTTTTGCAGTTCATGCAAAATCAGACGAGGGAGACTTGTGTTCAAAATACAGGAGGAAATGATAGCAATTCACGGTTTGTCACAGCCAAGCAGTTCAAAGAGTTGGGACCACCAAAATTTATTGGAAAGCCGGATCCGATCAAGGCAGAGACGTGGGTTAAACAAATTACCAAGATATTCGATGTCTTGGGATGCACGGAGGAACAGAAGGTTCCATTCGCCACCTTTATGTTTCGTGGCGAGGCGCACATCGGTGGGAGTCTGTGAAGCGCATCTAACCAAATTGCGCAATCAAGCATGTCTTGGGAGACATTTTAGAAACAGTTCAATGACAAGTACTTTCCTGAAAGTATTCGTCATATGAAGGAGGTAGAGTTTATTAGACTGGAGCAGAATAACATGATGGTGTCCTAGTACGAGGCGAAGTTTGCAGAGTTGTCCAGGTTTGCACCTCATTTAGTGGAGAATGAGCAATGTATGACGCGGATGTTTCGAGAGGTTTGAAACCCAAGATACGTCAATATCTCATTTCTCATAAATTTTCTCTCTATTCGGATGTTGTCATTGTGGCTCAATTATTAGAGCGAGATAACGAGTACGGTCAACCGAGGGACCACAACCAAGATCATCTCGGTGACAACAATCATCGTAACAACGATAACCAATGGAGAAAGAAAAATACGGACAAGAGCAGTAACCACTCTGGTGGTAATCATGGCCATGAGAATAGAAGAAGCAAGTCGGGAGGAGATTTTAAAAAGAGGAGATTCAACAATGACAATACGAAGATGTCAGCACCAACAAAAACTGTTTCCAAGGGAGGAAAATGACCACCGGTAATATGCTATAAGTGCGGAAAAGAAGGACATATCGCTCGAGATTAGATCAGAGCGAAACCAAGTCCAAAGAGGATGGTGACTCAAAAGGCTATCCGTAAAAGTCAAAGTCAACGGTTCTTGGTAGAGCATTTGTCGTGACTGGTCAACATGCGAGGAACCCAAATGAGGTGATCACGGGTAAGCTAATCATAAATTCATGTGAAGTTTATACCTTACCAGATACCGGTGCTACCCATTGATCATTTATTTCTCCTGCTTGTGCTCAACGTTTAAACTTGATTCCGAAGAAATTAGACTTTGATTTATATGTGGAGACTCCGTTAGGCGAAACTTTCATCACATCCACTGTTTATAAATCTTGTTTGAATCAAGTTGGCACCATCACCTTACTTGTTAACCTTATCTCTTTAAAGATACTTGCATTTGACGTGATTTTAGGGATTGATTGGTTAACTACTCATCATGCCAAAATTGATTGTTTTCGTAAGGTTGTTAGTTTTCATATTCCTAATCAACCTTTTGTGCGAATTCAAGCAACTAAGCCATTAAAATCAATCATTGTTATATCAAGTCATAAAGATATTCATTTATTAAAAAAACGGATGTCAAGCTTTCTTAGCCCATGTTATGGATTTGAATAAAGACACGTCATATTTGAATAATATTCTGTTGTTATTGATTTTCCCGACGATTTTTGAAGAAGAACTTCCGCCTACCCCCGTAACGTGAAGTTAAATTCTTTATTGATCTTGAACATGGTACAAAGCCCATTCTAAAACCCCATATCGAATGTCTCCTATTGAACTTCAGGAGTTAAAGGTCCAACTACAGGAGTTGTTGGACATTGGTTTCATTCGTCCTAGTACATCTCCTTGGGGTGCTCCTGTTTTATTTGTAAAAAAGAAAGACGGGAGTATGCGACTTTGTATCGACTACAGGGAATTAAACCATGTCACTATCAAGAATAGGTATCCGCTACCTCGTATTGATGACCTGTTTGACCAGTTACAAGGAGCACAATTCTTTTCAAAGATCGATCTTCGTTCTAGATATCATCACCGGTGAAGGTTAAACCGAGGATATTCAAGACCGCCTCGTAACCCAGACGGGCATTATGAATTCCTAATCATGTCTTTTGGATTGACTAATGCTCCTACGACTTTCATGGATATGATGAATCGAGTATTCAAGGATTATTTGGATCAGTTCATTGTTATCTTTATTGATGACATCCTCATATATTCCAAAAGCCGTGAAGATCATGAGCACCATTTGAAGCTGGTACTTCAAAGGCTGCGTGAAAACAAGCTATATGCTAAGTTAAAGAAATGCGAGTTCTGGCTTGAGGAAGTAGCATTCCTAGGGCACGTGGTGTTAAAACATGGAGTATTTATTGACCCGGCGAAGATTGAAGCAATACAAAGTGGGAGCAACCAAAGATGGTGACCGATGTACGTAGCTTTCTGGGCTTAGCTGGTTATTATCGGAGATTCATGGAAGGGTTTTCTCGAATCGCTACCCCGTTAACTCAGCTAACTCGGAAAGATATCAAATTCGTATGGAGCAAGGAATGCGAGAAGAGTTTCCAAGAGCTTAAGAGAAGACTCATTTCGGCACCTGTTTTGACCATCCCATCTGGTTCAGATGGATTTGTTATCTACAGCGATGCTTCAGGCAAAGGGCTAGGATGTGTTCTCATGCAACGTGGGAAAGTTATAGCCTATGCCTCGCGACAACTTAAAAAATATGAGAGAAATTATCCTACTCATGATCTAGAGTTGGCAGCAGTCGTTTTTGCGCTAAAGATCTGGAGGCAATATCTATATGGGGAGAAAGTGGAGATATATTTAGACCATAAAAGCCTCAAATATTTCTTCACTCAAAAAGAACTCAACATGTAGCAACGACGTTGGCTCGAGCTGTTGAAAGATTATGACCACACTATTCAATACCATCCTGGAAAAGCAAACGTGGTAGCTGATGCATTGAGTAGAAGATCACATGCAAGAACGAGTGCGATGATGTCAAGTATACACATAGAACCAACTTTAATCGATAAAGTTAAAGTTGTTCAAGCCACAGACCCGGAGCTGATGCGTATGAAGAAGAAA
Source organism: Panax quinquefolius (assembly GCA_020205615.1). Lineage (NCBI taxonomy): Eukaryota > Viridiplantae > Streptophyta > Magnoliopsida > Apiales > Araliaceae > Panax > Panax quinquefolius. Next base: position 9,367,995 of record CM035174.1, on the reverse strand, counting down.
GTGCAAGAAGGTGCTATTCCAGAAGCAAGAATCGATGAAGAAGGAATACTTCGAGTCCACTCCAGACTTTGTGTTCCTAACGATTCTGATTTGAAGTACAAGATCATGATGGAGGCACACAATACACCATTTGCAATCCATCCTGGAAGTACCAAAATGTATCGTGATCTTCGACATACATTTTGGTGGAACAATATGAAGAGAGAGATTGCAAAGTTTATCTCGAGGTGATTAACTTGTCAACGTGTAAAGGCGGAGCATCAAGTGCCAAAGGGTTCATTGCAACCACATGAGATTCCGAAATGAATTGGGAACACATTACCATGGATTTCGTTACGGGTCTTCCCACGGTTTCTCAAGGCATAAATGCTATTTGGGTTATTGTTGATAGATTAACCAAGTTTGCTCATTTCTTGCCGATATGGGAGACTTATTCCCTTGAACGTCTTGCTAGTATGTACGCGAATGAGATTATGAGGTTGCATGGCATGCCAGTATCCATTTTTCGGATCGTGACCCAAGATTCACTTCAAGATTTTGGGTTAGCTTGCAAAAAGCTATGGGCACGGATTTACGGTTCAGTTCGGCATACCTTCCTCAAACAGACGGGCAATTAGAGAGGACTATTCAAACTCTTGAAGATCTATTAAGACTTTGTGTCCTAAATTTCAAAGGGAGTTTGGATAAGTACCTACCATTGGTGGAATTCTCCTACAACAACAGTTATCAGGCAAGTATAGGTGTGGCTCTATTTAAAGCATTGTATGGACGAAAGTGTCGCTCTCCAGTATATTGGGATGAGGTGGGAGAGGCAACGTTGTTGGGACCAGAGTTGGTACGAATGACTACAGAGAAGATCCAAATGATTCGACAATGTATACAAATGGCACAGGATTGACAAAAGAGTTATGCGGATCTTCATCGAAAGGAAGTGGAATTTGACATTGGGGATCATGTATTATTGCGTGTGGCTCCATGGAAAGGAGTTACAAGATTTGGGAAGAGAGAAAAGCTCAATCCACGATTTATTGGTCCATTTCAGATTCTTGACCGAGTAGGAAATGTGGCCTATAGACTCGCGTTAACTCCAAGTATGTCTCGTGTTCATAATGTTTTTCATATATCTGTGCTACGTAAATATGTGAAAGACCTAAACCACGTTATTGAGTTAGAACCGAACGAGATAGCCGAAGACTTAATGTACGAAGAGGTACCTGTCAAGATCTTGGATAGGAATTAGCATGTCCTACGCACGAAGGTCATACCACAAGTTAAAGTTTTGTGGAGAAACCATGCTATTGAGAAAATGACCTGGGAGTTGGAAACGGAAATGAAAGCGAGGTATCCTCATCTTTTCGAAACACCAGGTACGTATGTCAATTTTGAGGATGAAATTTCATAAGGAGGGGAGGTTGTAAGACCCCGACTTATTATAAATAAAATTAAATTTTCTCTATTTATTATTTTGAAATAGTAAGGGTTGATTTGATTAATGCGGTTAGTTATGGGTAAAATGCGCAAATATTTTAAATAGGCAAGTGGTTATAAGATATTCATTTTTATCGGAGAATATTCGTTTGGTCGTGGAATATTCTTACCGCTGGGAATATTCGTATTTACTGCCAGCAATGACCTTCCGTGGGCCCCATAATGGAAAGCGATTGGATGAAGAAAACGACAAGTATAAGTTGTTTATAAATAACTGCGTAGTTATTCTGCATCATTATCATTTGTTGGAATACCCGGTGATTGAAACACAGTAATACGTGTTGTTGCACAGTAGCACGCGGTATTGCACCAATTATTGATTCTTATGTAAGAAGACACTACTCAATAATTGTTACAATAATTACTGTTCAATATTTTATTTCATTGATTCAATAATTGCTACGTTGATATTTTATATTACTGTTGTTTTAATAATTGTCACTACACAATATTTTTTATTATCGGAGCAATAATTCATATTATCCGAATAATATTATTAGATAACATTATTGGCAATGTCTAGAAAGTTTACATCAAGGAGAGGTTTGGTCACCTAATCAACGGCCAAGAAGGAATAATCCTTATTGGAAAGCCCCTCTTTCACAGGAACTACCGATTGCCAAGATTGTGATTCGTAATATTATTTGTGAATAATTAATTATTGATTTATATGATAAGAAAATATTCATTTTATGTGGATATAGATGGAGAAATTTTTTAATGTGATAATTGTTGAAAATTAATATTTTATCTTTTTCTGATAAAATAATTCATTATTATATTTTAATAATATAATAATGGGGATATTTTTTACAATGAATGTGGGATATATGAGTATATGAGGAGGAAGAATATTTTTGTTGCAAAAGTTGTTTAACATGTCTGTGGGCCCATTTGTTGACTGAAATTTGATTATAGACTGTAAAATCGCTCATTTTTGGATTTCGGTCAATTTCTGTTTGGAATTTGGAAAACCTTTTTTCTGCAAAGTTGTAGAGAATGAAATTTCCTATGGAAAAGACATGAGGTTCGAATTTTTCTGATAAACGGGCTATTTGTTATGAATTATTGAAGTTCTGAAATTCCGAAATAATTGATTTTTGAAGTTTTAAATAATTTTTTAAAGAAAAACATTCTTTTTTCATTTTGTGGGCATTATTAACATGTGCTTGGTGGCTAAAATCAGTTGATAAAAGTGGGCGTAGGAATTTGTAAAATAAATAATAATATTTTATTAAATTTTTTGTTTTGGTGTTCTAAGCATTTTCCTATAAATAGGGTGCTTAGGTTAGAATTGAAAATTACACCAGAAACTGAAGTTTTCTCTCTCTTTCTCTCTCGATATATTGAGCTTATTCTTGTGAGTATTTTAATACTTTGAGTGTTGCTATACGGTGCAAGTTCAAGTCATAGCCTATATCCGGTGTTTTCAACTAGAAGTATTGTATTTACGAGGTAAGGGATATTATTTTTTTTAAATGATATTATTTCTTTCAATATCATTATGCCGGAATATTGGTAAGATTTTTCTTGTGAAATTCTTGTCTTTTTGTATCGGGGTTACTATTCACGTATACGACACTATTCACGTATACGACACTATTCACAAAAAAATTAAATTTTCGTTTTTCGTCCAAAATATCTATTATGGATACTAGCTTTGATTGTATCCATGTTTTAATTATTCTTGAATTTTACCCCACTATGATTATTTATGAGGTATTTTTGGACATGGATAAACCGAAATACGAATCCTTAATATTTGTTATTTTATTTCACTGGATTCGTTTTCTTTAAAATATTTTTCATCATCCTCAGTCCTAAATGATGATATTACTGAATATCTTTGGCCTGTAGTGCAAAGATGAATGATTTCGATGAGTATCTTTGGCCCGTAGTGAAAAAGATGAAGTGTGTTTAGATGAACATGATTAATCGATGAATATCTTTGGCACAGTAGTAAAGATGAATATTTGATTCCGTATATATGTTGATTGATGTTATAGGGATAAAATATTGACGATGGACTTTTAAATTCATATATAGAAGATATTAGATTTTATTCTCTATATAACTCTTCTAATGAATTAATATTTCCGCTGCGAATATTGATTTAAAACTTGTTGTTTATTGTATTCTATTAGATATTTCCATGTTGAAGACTAACGATAATTTGTTCTATATTATCTTGGTCATAATATTCTTTACTGGGCTAGTTGAGCTCACCTTTTCCTTTTTGTTCCATTTTTCTTCTCAGGAGGCGAGAATGTAGTGAGTACTAGTCGGGGTATGGAATGAAGGTTCTAGAAAGTCGTTTTAGTAGTCCTCACCATTTTTTTAAAATAATGTATCAATAATCATAATGAGGACTTATTTGAGTGTGGATATTGTCTAGATGACAATATTTGTATTTAAACTCACAGCTTTTATGTTCAGATTAATAAAGTTGTAGTTGTTTACATGCATTATGTATTTTGACGATTTCGGAATGGGTGTTGTATACCTATTTTGGGGGCGTCACAATTATTAGTTTCTAGATGCAATTGCAGGAAAGTAAACATGACTTAATATTTCAGTGAGCAACTAAAATTTCTAGAGAATAAGTGTGACACCCCCAAAATTAGGTATACATCACCCATCTTGAGTCGCCAAATACATGGTACAGAATTCAAATACAACTTAATAATACAATTGTCGTGTACAATACGACAAAACATAAACTGTGAGTTTGAATACAAATATTGTCTACTAGAGATTATACAAACTCAAAAGGAGTCCTCATTACAATTATTATCACACTATTTCATAGAATAGTGAGGACTACTAATGCACCATCTAGGACCATCACTGCTTCCGACTAGCCCCAACTACGTTTTCATTTCTCAAGAGAATAAATGAAAGAAAGGGTGAGCTCAACTAGCCCAAGAAGAAATATTATGACTAAGATAATGCGTAATAATTTATCATTAGCCTTCAAATCGTGTTAACCGATAAAATATAATAACTATCAAGTTTAATCTGCAATGAACAAGCAATCCATTAGAAGAGTCAAGTAGGAATAAAATCTACTATCTTCTATGATTTAAAAGGTTTTCATCACTTTTATCATTGGGACTCACTAATAAATAATCCACATCATCGAATCACCCCTGCACTACGGCCAAGGATATATATTCTTTAGTATCATGACCACAAATTATCCATGCACTACGGGCCAAGGACATTCGTGTATTCATTAATGGTCATGATCATGCTAACAATCGGCCCATCAATGCACTACGGGCCAATGAGGACTTTTATCACATCATTTGTAACATTACTACCATGATTACATCGAATAATCCTCGGTCATAATCATACCAAGTCCATCTATGCACTACAAAAGCCATGATGACTTTCAACAAAATATAAACATGAGGATGATGACAATGATATAAGAATTCAATAAAACAAGTTAAAGAATTAATTTATCTAGGAACTGATAACGTCCAAATTGTCAACATGATACTGCTTTGTAGAGTAAAATTCAAGAATGCTCAGAAGAATATTTCCATGAAAAGATACTGGATGAAGCGCAAATATCAAAGATATTCCACTAATTTCATGGGTATAGAAGTCAAAGTTTTAACCAACTAAGTATAATAAAGAATGGAATAACAAAAGAAATCACCATGCATGCGATAGATCTTGACAAAAGTTATTCAAATGTAATAATAAAGGATGGAACCAGGTCTGACATAAACGCACAGACAGAATATCTGTAAAGATATCCACTTTCTCCCCATACAAGTAATGCCTCCAAATTTTAAGTGCGAAGACAATAGCTGCTAACTCTAGATCATGAGTAGGATAATTCCTCTCATATTCTTTGAGTTGTCTTGAGGCATAGGCTATGACTTTCCCATGTTGCATGAGAACACATCCAAACCCTTTTCCCGAAGCATCACTGTAGATGACAAATCTCTCCGAGCTAGATGGTATTGTCAGAACAGGTGCTGAAATGAGTCTCCTCTTTAGTTCTTGAAAACTCTTCTCACATTCTTCGCTCCAACCAAACTTTGTATCTTTTCGAGTCAGCTGAGTTAATGGAGTAGCGATTCGAGAAAATCCTTCCACGAATCTCCGATAATAACCAGCTAAACAGAAAAAGCTACGTACTTCAGTCACTAATTTAGGTTGCTCCCAGCTTTAAATAGCTTCAATCTTTGCCGGGTCAACAGATATTCCATGACTTGATACTACGTGCCCAAGGAATGCTACTTCCTCAAGCCAGAACTCGCATTTCTTCAACTTGGCATAAAGCTTGTATTCACGAAGCTTTTGGAGTGTCGACCTCAAGTGTTGATCTTCATGATCTTCATGACTTTTGGAATAAATAAGGATGTCATCAATAAAGACGACCACAAAGTGATCCAAATATTCCTTGAATACTCGGTTCATCATATCCATGAAGGCAACAGGAGCATTAGTCAATCCAAAGGACATGACTAGAAATTCATAATGCCCGTGCCGAGTTCAAAGCCGTCTTTGGAATGTCATCGGTTCTAATCTTCAATTGGTGATATCCGGAATAAGGTCAATCTTTGAAAAGAATTTGGCTCCTTGCAACTGGTCAAACAGGTCATCAATACGTGGCAATGGGTACCTATTTTTGATGGTGACATGATTCAACTCTCGATAATCAATACAAAGTCGCATACTCCCATCTTTCTTCTTTACGAATAGAACAGGAGCACCCCAAGGAGACGTACTAGGACGAATGAAACCAATGCCTAACAATTCCTGCAATTGGGTCTTTAACTCCTGAAGTTCAATAAGAGCCATTCGATATGGGGCTTTAGAAATGGGTTTTGTACCAGGTTCAAGGTCGATTCAAAATTCAATTTCACGCTCTGGGGTAGGCCAGGAAGTTCTTCAGGGAATACGTCAAGAAATTTATTAACAATAGAAATATCATTCAAAACTGACGTATTTTTGTTTAAATTTATGACATGAGCTAAGAAAGCTTGACATCCGTTTTTCAATAAACGAATTGCTTTATGGCTTGAAATGACCGTGATTGATTTTAATGGTTTGGTCGCTTAAATTCGCAAAATAGGTTAATTAGGAATATAAAAACTAACAACCTTACGAAAACAATCAATTTTTGCATGATGAGTATTTAACCAATCAATCCCTAGAATTACGTCAAACACAAGTATTTTTAAAGAAATAAGATTGACAGGTAATGTGCGGTTACCGATTTAAACCAAACAAGCCTTATAAACAGTGGATGTAATGAAGGTTTCTCCCAACGGAGTTTCCACAGATAAGTCAAAATCTAATTTCTCCAGAGTCAAATTTAATCGTTGAGCGCAAGTAGGAGAAATTAAAGAATGGGTAGAACCGATATCAAATAAAGTATAGACTTCGCTAGAGTTTATGATAAGCTTACCCGTGATGACCTCATTCAGGTTCCTTATTTTCTGGGAGGTCACAACAAACGCTCTCCTCAGACCATTGCTCGGTTTGACTTTTTCCGGACTACTTTGGTGCCTCCATCCTAGCTGAACTTTTCTTTGGTGAACGACAAAATTGGGCTAAGTGACCTTCTCTTCCACAATTATAACATGCTTTGGACGACATCGCGCAGTTTGGACTGATGTGTCCCTCCCCTCCACATTTGAAGCATATGGTAGGTGGTCGTTCTCCTTCCTTAACAACAAAAGTCTTTGGTCTTTGACGTCCTTCCATCATTGTTGAATCTCCTCTTCTTGAAATGTCCATTCTTATTATTTTGGCCCTGATTACCACCGAAGTGGTTACCATTTCTGGCCTGTTGATTCCCTCCACGCTTGTTGTCACTGCTTCGATGACTGCTCTCCTTTGGTTGCGTTGACTCGTTATCGCGCTCCACTAACTGAGCCCTATTTACAACATCTAAATACAAACAAAGTTTATGAGAAATAAGATGTTGACATATCTCCGGCTTCAAACCTCTTAAAAACATCCATGTCATTCTCTCTTTATTATCCTCCAAGTGGGACGCAAACCGGGATAACTCGGTAAATTTGGCTTCGTACTACGACACGGTCATATTATTTTGCTCCAACTTGATGAATTCTACCTCTTTTATATGACGAATACTTTCGGGAAAGTACTTGTCGTTGAATAGTTCTTGGAACTTTTCCCAAGACATCTTTAGTGCTGCAGGTTGAGTACGCTTTACCGATTCCCACCAGTAATCTGCCTCTCCTCGCAACATAAAGGCGGCAAAGGAAACCTTTTGCTCCTCGGAGCATCCCAAGACATCAAATGTCTTGGTGATCTGCTTTATTCATGCTTTCGCCTTAAGTGGTTTTAGCTCTCCAATAAAGTCCGGTGGTCCCAGCTCCTTGAACTATTTAATGGTGACCGTCCGAGAGTTTCCAGGGTTTCCACCTACATTTTGGACAAGAGCCGCTCTCGCCTGCTGTTGCATGAATTGCATAAAGCCCCTAAACATTCCATCATTCATCATTTGGTCAGTGTTTTTGTTTGCATGAGGATTGTCGCCTTCCTGATGCACATTATCATGATTATTGATATGTGGTGAATCAACGGCCGCCTGTGCTCCATTGCTATTCTCAATATTCTCAGATGTCATTTTCAGATACTACCACAAAACAAAAGGTTAATTGACATGTAACATATTATCCCTATATTCTGACCGACCAAGTAAATACCAAAAAAAAACTTAGGTAGGTCATATTCCCCGTCTCTTCCCTCCTAGTTCTATTCTCACATCTTAGCCAGGGATCATATCCCTAAGCTTTGATACCAAATGTGACACCCTCAAAATTAGGTATACATCACCCATCTTGAGTCGCCAGATACATGGTACAGAATTCAAATACAACTTAATAATACAACTGTCGTGTACAATACGACAAAACATAAACTGTGAGTTTGAATACAAATATTGTCTACTAGAGATTATACAAACTCAAAAGGAGTCCTCATTACAATTATTATCACAGTATTTCACAGAAAAGTGAGGACTACTAATGCACCATCTAGGACCATCACTCTGTTCCCCGACTACTCCTAGCTACGTTCTCATTTCCTGAAGAGAACAATGAAAGAAAGGGTGAGCTCAACTAGCCCAGTAAGAAATATTATGACTAATATAATGCAGAATAATTTATCGTTAGCCTTCAACAGTGTTAAACTGATAAAATATAATAACTATCAAGTTTAACTGCAGTGGAACAAGCAATCCATTAGAAGAGTCAAGTAGGGAATAAAATCTACTATCTGCTATGATTTAAAAGGTTTTTCATCACTTTTAACACTGTGACTCATCTTAATAAATAATCCACATCATCGAATCACCCCTGCATTACGGCCAAGGATATTCTTTAGTATCATAACCACAAATTATCCATGCACTACGGGCCACAGATGACTTTCAACAAAATATAAACATGAGGATGATGACAATGATATAAGAATTCAATAAAACAAGTTCAAGAATTAATTTATATAGGAACTGATAACGTCCAAATTGTCAACATGAAACTGCTTTGTAGAGTAAAATTCAAGAATGCTCAGAAGAATATTTCCATGAAAAGATACTGGATGAAGCGCAAATATCAAAGATATTCCACTAATTTCATGGATATATAGAAGTCAAAGTTTTAACCAACTGAGTATAATAAAGAATGGAATAACAAAAGAAATCACCATGCATGCGATAGGCAGACTGCAAAAAAGTTATTCAACGAGAATAATAAAGGATGGAACCAGTCCGACGTAAACGCACGCACGTGATTTTTCGACGTAATAATAAATAATGGAACCAGTCCCGCCAGTGAACGCACGCATGTGATATTCCACGTAATATTAAATAATGGAACTGTACGGCGTAAACGCACGCATGTGATATTCCGGCAGAATAATGAATAATGGAACTGTGTCCGGCGAACGTTACGTAATAGTAATATTCGACGTAATAATAATAAAACGAGAATATTAGAAGAATGTCACCATGTATAGGGTAGCCGTGAGCAAAAGTTATTCCAATGTAATAATAAATAATTGAATAACAGAAGTTCTCTTTATGAGTACAACAAATAACATCCCTTACCGTAAAAGAACTGAATATAAGAGTAGGGAAGTAGCAGAATACTTTTCTATAGGTTCTCTTATAATTCTCTCTCTAGAGTTTCAGTGAATTCGTAAGAAATAATGAAGGAATGAGCTTCTATTTATAGAAGAATGGACTGCATAGTAACTAACTTATGAACGGTCCAGATTGATTTACTTTAAACGGACTATCCAGATTGGTTTACTATTAAAACTTAAAACAACGGTCCATACTGATTTATTATTAAAACTTCAAACCAGCGATCTATATTGATTTACTATTATAACTTCCACCAGCGGTCCATATTGATTTACTATTATATCTTCAACCAATGGTCTGAAAAATTAGCACATCTCCTCCTGGAATAATATTGTACCCAAAAATGATTTGGACCGAAAATAAATATATCTTACGGGTGAATAGTATCCCGTGAATAGTAACTCGTGAATAGTAACTCATGAATAGTAACTCGTGAATAGTAACTCATGAATAGTAACTCATGAATAATAACTCGTGAATATTAACTCATGAATAGTAACTAGTGAATAGTACTCCGACACGAAAAGTGTCCCGAATACCCAATTGAACAATATATCCTCCAGACATCAATTATACTAACACAAATAAGTCCAACACAATGGAACTATAAAATTCATCTTTAATCAACACGAACTTATTCATCATTAATATTATAATTCATAATATTTAACAACCGTGTCGTTCCCGTGAAAGAGGGGCATTAGATAAGGATTTCTCCTTATTGGCCGCAATTAGGTGACCAAACCTCTCCTCGATGTAACTTCAGACATTATCGATATTGCAAATAATAATATGAATAACTTTGCCATCTCAATTATTGATTTAATAATATATCATATAATGCGAGATGATAACGTAATAATAATTGAATCAATAATATGAGAAATATGATGCAACAATTCGTAGTAATAATTGAGTATAGTGGGTGACTTCTCACGTAAGCATCAATAATCAATACGTTGTGCTATCAGGTAACTACGCCAGACATTCGTATTTTTTACTACTAAGGGTAGTTCATCAGCTTTTAACGGTAACACCTCCATAGTTATTTTCATAAAGTATTTTTGTCATTTTCTCAATCCAACAATAATTCTGTTGTGGGGTCCACCAATGATTGTGCCATTGTATGAATATTCCCTGTTAAAACGAATATTCCTCGACCAATCGAATATTATATAACAACTTGCGTACTTTGTAAAATTTATAAATATTACCCACAACTATAACATTATATCAAATAAATACCATAATATTCAAAAATATAATTCGAAATTTTTTTATTCTTTATTCATAAAAGTTGGGGTCTTACAACCTCCCCTTCTTATGAAATTTCGTCCTCGAAATTAGGGTACATATCTGGTATGTCGAAGAGATGAGGATACCTTTGTAAGACCCCAACTTATTATTAATGAAATTTAATTTTCTCTATTTATTATTTTGAAATAGTAAGGGTTGATTTGATTAATGTGGATAGTTAGGGGTAAAATACAAAAATATTTCAAAATAAGCAAGTGGTTATAAAATATTCATTGTTGTCGGGGAATATTCGTTTGGTCGAGAATATTCAGATTATCGGAGAATATTAAATGCGGCAGCGCAACCATGTGGGCCCCATGCGGAAAGTGATTGGATGAAGAAAGCGAAAAATATAAGTTGTTTAAAAATAACAACAGTAGTTGTTACTGAATTATCTTGTTAAAATACTCTATGGTTAAAACACAGAAGACACCTGTATTGCACCAATTATTGATTCTTACGTAAGAAGGCACTACTTAATAATGGTTCTGTAATTAATTCAAAGTATTTTATTGATTCAATAATTACGTATTGATATTTTATATTATTGTTGTTTTGATAAATTGTCATACACAAGTATTTTCCATTATCGGAGACAATAATTCATATTATCCGAATAATATTATTGGATAACATAATTGGCAATGTCTAGAAAGTTCTGTCTAAGGAGAGGTTTGATCACCTAATTGCGCGCCAGTAAGGAGAAATCTTTATTAGAAAGCCCCTCTTTCCACCAGAACCGCCAGTTGTCAATATTGTGATTCTGTAATATTATTTGTGAATAATTAATTATAGATTCATAAGATAAGAAAAATATTGATTTTATGTGGATATAGATGGAGAAAATTTTTAATGTGACAATTGTTAAAAATTGAAATTTTATCTTTTTCTGATAAAATAATTTATTTAAATATATTATTATATTTTAATAATATAATAATGGTGATATTTTTACAACGAATGTGGGATATATGAGTATATGAGGAGGAAGAGTATTTTGTTGCAATAAATGTTTAAAACATGTTAAACATGTCGGTGGACCCCATTTATTCGATGAAATTTGATTATAGCTTTATAAAATCGCCTGGTTTGTGGATTTTGGTCAATTTTGTTTGGAATTTGGAAAAACTTTCTTCTGTAAAGTTGTATAGAATTGAATTTCCTATAAAAAGTCGCGAGATTCGAATTTTTTAATAAAAGGGCTATTTATTATGAATTATTGAAGTTCCGAAGCTCCGAAATAATTGATTTTTGGAAGTTTTAATTATTTTTATTAAGAAAAACGTTTTTATTGTTTTTGGCACATGTGTGGCTGAAGTTTGGACCAGATTTGTGTGCGTAGGAAATTTGATTATATATTAAATTTTCTGCTTTGGTGTTCTAAGCATTTTCCTATTAAATGATGATATTATTGAATATCTTTAGCCTGTAGTGCAAAGATGAATGATTTCTGATGAATATCTTTGGCCCGTAGTGCAAAGATGAACAAGTGTTTAGATGAACATGACCAACTGATGAATATCTTTGGCCTGTAGTGCAAAGATGAATATTTGATTCCAGATGTATGTTGATTGATGTTACAGTGATAAAATATAGACGACGATCTTTTAAATTCATACATAGAAGATAGTAGTTTGCATTCTCTACTTAACTCTTCTAATGAATTATTATTTCCGCTGCGAATATTGGTTTAAAAACTTGTTGTCTATTGTATTCTATTAGTTTTTTTTCCCTGTTGAAGACTAATGATAATTTGTTATATATTATCTTAGTCATAATATTCTTTACTGGGCTAGTTAAGCTCACCCTTTTCCTTTTTGTTTCATTTTTCTTCTCAGGAGGCGAGAATATAGCGAGTACGAGTCGGGGTATGGAATGAAGGTTCTAGAGAGAGTTGTTTAGTAGTCCTCACCATTTTTGTAAAATAATGTATCAATAAATGTGATGAGGATTTATTTGAGTATAGATATTGTCTAGAAGATAATATTTGTATTCAAACTCACGCTTTTCTTGTTGTAATAATAAAGTTGTAGTTGTTTCGTATCATGTATTGACAACTCAGAATGGGTGATGTATACCTATTTTGGGGCGCACAGGTTGGTATCGAGCTTAGGATATGATCTCTGTCAAAGATCTAGAATAGAACTAGGAGGGGAGAGACGAGTAAATCCTTCGCTAGTGTGTCCTACCTAAGCTTATTTGTTAGTTGGTCGGTATATAAGGATATTATGTGATATATTGATTTCCTTAATTAACCCTTATTTTATGACAAGATTTGAGAATGTCGAATCGAGAATATTAACAATGGAAATGAGAGGCGTGAGACCTTTTGTACTCACCAACGAGGAGAACGCGATAACAGTGGTGGCAATGTTCATCCTGTGAACAACACCACCGAAAGCGAGATGATGAACGAGGGATGTTTAGAAGCTTTTTGCAGTTCATGCAAAATCGACGAGGAGACTCGTGTTCAAAATACTGAGGAGGAAATGATAGCAATTCACGGGTTGTCACACAAAAGCAAGGTTCAAAGAGTTGGGACCACCGAATTTAAGGGAAAGCGGATCCGATCTGGCGGAAACACGGGTCAAGCAAATTACCAAGATATTCGATGTCTTGGGATGCACGGAGGAACAGAAGGTTCCATTCGCCACCTTTATGTTTAGTGGCGAAGGCAGACTCATTGGTGGGAGTCTCGTAAGCGTACCCATCCGGCCGACTTCAAAGCATGTCTTGGGAGACGTTTGAAACTATTTAATGACAAATACTTTCACGAAAGTGTTCGTTATATGAAGGAAGTGGAGTTCATCGATTAGAACAAAACAACATGACGGTGTCTCAAAGACGAGGCAAAGTTTGCAGAGTTATCCAGTTTGCACCTCATTTGGTGGAGAATGAGGAACGTATGACGCGGATGTTTCGAGAGGTTTGAAACCCTAAGATACGACAATATCTCATTTCTCATAAATTTTCTCTCTATTCGGATGTTGTTAATGTGGCTCAATTGTTAGAGCGAGATAACGAGTATGTTCAATCGAGGGACCATAACCGAGGATCGTACCGAGATAAAGTCAACAATGTAATAATGATAACCAGCGGAGAAAGAAACAGATGGACAAAAATGGTAACCACTCCGGTGGTAATCATGGCCATGAAAATAGAAGAAGCGAGTCGGGGAGGAGATTTTAAAAGAGGAGATTTAACAACGACTATGTGAAGACGACAGGTCTTGGCAAGAATCGGTTCTAAGGGAGGAGAACGACCACCGGTATATGCTACAAATGCGGAAAAGAGGGACATATCGGTCAAAGCGCCCACAACAGATTCAAGGTATGCTATAATTGTGGAAAGGAAGGACATATCGCTTTCGAGATTGTACGAGAGCGAAACCTAGTTCAATGGGGGACGGTGACTCAAAAGATCATCCCAAAAAGTCAAAGTCAACGATTCCGGAAGAGCGTTTGTTGTGGATCGGTCAAAATGCGAGGAACCCAAACGAGGTGATCACGGTAAGCTATTTATAAATTCTTGTGAAGTTTATACCTTACTTGATCTGGGTGCTACCCATTCATTTATCTCTCTGCATGTGCTCAACGTTTAAACTTGACTTGAGGAGAAATTAGACTTTGACCTATCTGTGGAAACTCAGTTAAGAGAAACTTTCATCACATCCAATCGTTTATAAATCTTGTTTGATTCAAGTTGGCACCATCACCTTACCGTTGACCTTATCTCTTTAAAGATACTTGCTTTTGATGTGATTTTAGGGATTGATTGGTTAACTACTCATCATGCCAAAATTGATTGTTTTCGTAAGGTTGTTAGTTTTCATATTCCTAACCAACTTTGTTATTTAAATCAAGCAACTAAACCATTAAAATCAATCTTTGTCATATCTAATCATAAAGCTATTCGTTTATTGAAAAACGGATGTCAAGCTTTCTTAGCCCATGTTATGGATTTGAATAAAGACACGTCAAATTTGAATAATATTCTGTTGTTATTGACTTTCCGACGATTTCTGAAGAACTTCCCGGCCTACCCCCGTAACGTGAAGTTGAATTCTTTATTGATCTTGAACCGGTACAAAGCCCATTTCTAAAACCCCATATCGAATGGCTCCTATTGAACTTCAGGAGTTAAAGGTCCAACTACGAGGAATTGTTGGACATCGGTTTCATTCGCCCTAGTACATCTCCTTGGGGTGTGCTCTGTTTTATTCAGTAAAGAAGAAAGACGGAGTATGCGACTTTTGTATTGACTATCGGAATTGAACCATGTCACCATCAAGAATAGGTATCCTCTACCTCGTATTGATGACTTGTTTGACCGATTAAAGGCACAATTCTTTTCAAAAATCGATCTTCGATTCGGATATCATCACCAAGATTAGAACTGAGGATATTCCAAAGACTGCCTTTAGAACTTGGTACGGGCATTATGAATTCTTAGTCATGTCTTTCAGACTGACTAATGCTCCTGCGGCTTTCATGGATATGATGAATCGAGTATTCAAGGAATATTTGGATCAATTCGTTGTTGTCTTTATTGATGACATCCTCATATATTCCAAAAGCCATGAAGATCATGAGCACCATTTGAAGCTGGTACTCCAAAGGCTTCGTGAAAACCAACTATATGCCAAATTGAAGAAATGCGAGTTCGGCTTGAGGAAGTAAGAATTCCTTGGGCAGATGGTGTCGAAACATGGAGTATCTGTTGATCCGGCCAAGATTGAAGCAATACAAAATTGGGAACAACCAAGTCGGTGGATCAATCACGTAGCTTCTTGGCTTAGCCGGGTTATTATCGGAGATTTATGGAAGGGTTTTCTCGAATCGCTACTCCATTAACCCAGTTAACTAGGAAGGATACAAAATTCATTTGGAGCGAAGAATGCGAGAAGAGTTTCCAAGAGCTTAAGAGGAGACTCATTTTAAGACTGTTTCTAACAATACCATCTGGTACGGATGGATTTGTTATCTACAGCGATGCTTCGGGCAAAGGGTTAGGATGTGTTCTCATGCAACGTGGGAAAGTCATAGCTTATGCCTCGCGACAACTTAAAGAATATGAGAGGAATTATCCTACTCATGATCTAGAGTTGGCAGCAGTCGTTTTCGCGCTAAAGATATGGAGGCACTATCTATATGGGGAGAAAGTGGAGATATATTCAGACCATAAAAGCCTTAAATATTTCTTCACTCAAAAAGAACTCAACATGCGGCAGCGACGTTGGCTCGAGCTATTGAAAGACTACGACCACATTATTCAATACCATCCTGGAAATGCGAACGTGGTAGCCGACCCGTTGGATAAAAGGTCATTTCGCGGGAATGAGTGCGATGATGTCAAGTATATGCATAGAGCCAACTTTAATAGAGAAAGTTAAGGTTGCTCAAGCCATCGACCCGGAGCTGATGCGTATGAAGAAGAAATTACAAGAAGGATCTATTCCGGAAGCGAGAATTGATGAAGAAGGAATACTTCGATTCCACTCTAGACTTTGTGTCCCTAATGACTCTGATTTGAAGTACAAGATTATGATGGAGGTACACAATACACCATTTGCAATCCATCCTGGAAGTACTAAAATGTATCGTGATCTTCGACATACATTTTGGTGGAACAATATGAAGAGAGAGATTGCAAAGTTTATCTCGATGTGTTTAACTTGTCAACGTGTAAAGGCGGAGCATCTAGTACCTAAGGGTCCGTTGCAACCACTTGAGATTCTGAAATGGAAGTGGGAACATATTACCATGGATTTTGTTACGGGTCTTCCTACGGTTTCTCAAGGCATCAATGCTATTTGGGTTATTGTTGATAGATTAACCAAGTCTGCTCATTTCTTGCCGATACGGGAGACTTATTCCCTTGAACGTCTTGCTAGTATGTACGTGAATGAGATTGTGAGGTTGCATGGCATGCCTGTATCCATAGTTTCGGATCGTGACCCAAGATTCACTTCAAGATTTTGGGTTAGCTTGCAAAAAGCTATGGGCACGGATTTACGATTCATTTCGGCATACCATCCTCAAACGGACGGACAATCAGAAAGGACTATTCAAACTCTTGAAGATTTATTAAGACTCTGTGTCCTAGACTTCAAGGGCAGTTGGGATAAGTATTTACCATTGGTGGAATTCTCCTACAACAACAGTTATCAGGCAAGTATAGGTGTGGCTCCATTTGAAGTATTATATGGTTGAAAGTGTCGCTCTCCAGTATGTTGGGACGAGGTGGGTGAAGCAACATTGTTGGGACCCGAGTTGGTACGTATGACTACAGAAAAGATCCAAATAATTCGACAACGTATACAAATGGCACAAGATCGACAAAAGAGTTATGCGGATCTTCATCGAAAGGACGTGGAATTTAGTGTAGGGGATCATGTATTATTGTTGAAGTTGCTCCATGGAAGGGAGTTACAAGATTTGGGAAGAGAGGAAAGTTCAATCCACGATTTATTGGTCCATTTCAAATTCTTGACCGAGTAGGAAATGTAGCCTATAGACTCAAGCGTTACCTCAAAGTATGTCTCGTGTTCATAATGTGTTTCACATATCGTACTTTCAGAATATGTGAAAGACCCGAACCACGTTATAGAGTTAGAAACCAGGACGAGATAGTCAAGACTTAATGTATGAGGAGGTACTGTCAAGATCTTGGATAGGAAGGAGCATGTCCCTACGCAAGAAAGGTCATACCACAAGTTAAAGTTTCGTGGAGGAATCATGCTATGAGGAAATGACCGAGAATTGGAAACGGAAATGAAAGCGAGGTATCCTCACCTTTTCAAACACAGTGCACGTCGCCAATTTCGAGGACGAAATTTCATAAGGAGGGAGGTTGTAAGACCTCAACTTATTATTAATGAAATTTAATTTTCTATTTATTATTTTGAAATAGTAAGGGTTGATTTGATTAATGTGGATAGTTAGGGTAAAATACGCAAATATTTTAAAATAAGCAAGTGGTTATAAAATATTCATTGTTATCTCTGGGAATATTCGTTTGGTCTTGGAATATTGCATCGCTTAGGGAATATTAAATGAAATGCTAGCGATGACGCCCATGTGTGGGCCCCATAACGGAAAGCGATTGGATGAAGAAAACGAAAAATATAAGTTGTTTAAAAATAACAAACAGAAGTTATTATCAGTAAATTAATCTTATTAAAATACTCTTGTGGTTAAAGCACACGGTAGCATTACCAGTATTGCACCAATTATTGATTCTTACGTAAGAAGGCACTACTTAATAATGGTTATAGTAATTATCGCTCAAATATTTTATTGATTCAATAATTGTCAGATTGATATTTTATATTCTCGTTGTTTCAATAAATTGTCATTACAGAGTATTTTCCATTATCGAAGCAATAATTCATATTATTTGAATAATATTATTGGATAACATTATTGGCAATGTCTAGAAAGTTCTGCCTAAGGAGAGGTTTGGTCACCTAATCATGCTACGCCAAGAAGGAGAAATCTATATTCGAAAGCCCCTCTTTCCTCAGAACCCGCACTGGTTGTTAATATTGTGATTCGTAATATTATTTGTGAATAATTAATAATTGATTCATATGATAAGAAAAATATTGATTTTATGTGGATATAGATGGAGAAAATTTTTAATGTGACAATTGTTAAAAATTGAAATTTTATCTTTTCTCGATAAAATAATTATTTAAATATATTATTATATTTTAATAATATAATAATGGTGATATTTTTACAACGAATGTGGGATATATGAGTATACGAGGAGGAAGAGTATTTTGTTGCAATAAATGTTTAAAACATGTTAAACATGCTCGGTGGACCCCATTTATCGATCGAAATTTGATTATACTTTGTAAAATCGCCTTCGCTTGTGGATTTTGGTCAATTTTGTTTGGAATTTGGAAAAACTTTCTTCGCAAAGTTGTAGAGAATTGAATTTCCTATAAAAAGTCGCGAGATTCGAATTTTTTAATAAAAGGGCTATTTATTATGAATTATTAAAGTTCCAAAACTCTGAAATAATTGATTTTTGGAAGTTTTAATTATTTTTATTAAAAAAAACGTTTTTATTGTTTTTGGCACATGTGTGGCTGAAGTTTGGACCAGATTTGTGTGCGTAGAAAATTTGATTATATATTAAATTTTTTGCTTTGGTGTTCTAAGCATTTTCCTATAAATAGGGTGCTTAGGTTAGAATTGAAAATCACACCAGAAACTGAAGTTTTCTCTCTCTATATTATTGAGCGTATTCTTGTGAGTATTTTGAGTATAATTTGAGTATTGCTATACGGTGCAAGTTCAAGTCATAGCCTATATCCGGTGTTTCAGATAGAAGTACTGATCTTTCGAGGTAAGGGATATTATTTGTTTTAATGATATTATTTATTCTACTATCATTATGCCGAAGTATTGATCTGAACTTTTTAATCAAATTTGGAACTTTTAGTGTCGGGGTTACTATTCACGTATACGGCACTATTCACGTATACGGTTATATTCACGAAAATGGCACTATTCATTGAAAAATAAAAATTTTCCTTTTTATCCAAAATATCTATTCTGGATACTAGCTTTGATTGTATCCATGTTTTGATCATTCTTGAATTTTACAGCACTATGATTATTTTTTTGAGGTATTTTTGGGCATGGATAAAACAAAGTACGAATCCTTAATCCTTAATCCTTGTCATTTTGTTTCACTGGATTCGTTTGTTTAAAAATATTTTTCATCATCCTCAGTCTTAAATGATGATATTATTGAATATCTTTGGCTGTGAGTGCAAAAGATGAATGATTTCGATGAATATCTTTGGCCCGTAGTGTAAAGATGAACAAGTGTTTAAATGAACATGAATTAATCGATGAATATCTTTGGCTGTAGTGCAAAGATGAATATTTGATTCCAGATGTATGT
Organism: Panax quinquefolius; assembly: GCA_020205615.1. Classification (NCBI taxonomy): domain Eukaryota; kingdom Viridiplantae; phylum Streptophyta; class Magnoliopsida; order Apiales; family Araliaceae; genus Panax; species Panax quinquefolius. Next base: position 9,348,140 of record CM035174.1, on the reverse strand, counting down.
TGATTGATGTTACAGGGATAAAAAATAGACAACGATCTTTTAAATTCATACATAGAAGATAGTAGTTTGCATTCTCTACTTAACTCTTCTAATGAATTATTATTTCCGCGCGAATATTGGTTTAAAAACTTGTTGTCTATTGTATTCTATTAGTTTTTTCCTGTTGAAGACTAATGATAATTTGTTGTATATTATCTTAGTCATAATATTCTTTTGAGCTAGTTGAGCTCACCCTTTTCCTTTTGTTCCATTTTTTCTTCTCGGAGGCGAGAATATAGCGAGTATTTAGCCTGGGTATGGAATGAAGGTTCTAGAGAGAGTTGTTTAGTAGTCCTCACCATTTTTGTAAAATAATGTATCAATAAATGTGATGAGAATTTATTTGAGTATAGATATTGTCTAAGATAATATTTGTATTCAAACTCACGCTTTTCTTGTTGTAATAATAAAGTTTTAGTTGTTTCTGTACCATGTATTGACAACTCAGAATGGGTGATGTATACCTATTTTGGGGGCGTCACAACCTTGACTTCATCTCAGATTCTAACTCCCAAGTCATTTCCTCCACATCGTGGTTTCTCCACAAAACTTTGACTTGAGGTATAACCTTGGAGCGTAGAACATGATCCTTCTTATCTAAGATTTAAAAGGTAACTCTTCATATGTTAAATCTTCCTCTATCTCATCTGGTTCTAACTCAATAATGTGGTTTGGGTCATTCACATATTTACGTAACATAGATATATGAAAAACATTATGAACACGAGACATACTTGGCGGTAAGGAAAGTCTATAGGCCACAGTTCCCACTCGCTCAAGAATTAAAAATGGGCCAATGAACCGAGGATTGAGCTTTCCTCTCTTTCCAAATCTCGTAACTCCTTTCCATGGAGCAACACGTAATAACACATGATCTCCAATATCGAATTCTACGTCCTTTCGATGAAGATCAGCACAACTCTTTTGTCGATCTTGTGAAGTTTTTATACGTTGTCAGATCGTTTGAATCTTTTCTATAGTCATACGTACCAACTCCGGTCCCAACAACGTTTCTTCACCCACCTCATCCCAGCATACTGGAGAACAACACTTTCTTCCATACAACGCCTCAAATGGAGCCATGCCAATACTTACTTGATAACTGTTGTTGTAGGAAAACTCCACCAATGGTAAGAACTTGTCCCAACTTCCCTTAAAGTCAAGGACACAGAGTCTTAATAGATCTTCAAGAGTTTGAATAGTCCTCTCCGACTGTCCGTCCGTCTGAGGATGATATGCCGAGCTAAATCATAAGTCTATGCCCATAGCTTTTTGCAAACTAACCCAAAATCGTGAAGTGAATCTTGGGTCTCGATTAGAAACAATGGATACCGACGTACCATGCAGTCTTACATTCTCGTTTATATACATATGAGCAAGACGTTCAAGTGTATAAGTTTCTCGTATCGGTAAGAAATGAGCAGACTTGGTTAATCTATCAATAATGACCCAAATCGCATCTATGCCTTGAGAAACCTTAGGAAGACCGGTAACGAAATCCATGGTAATGTGCTCCCACTTCCATTCTGGAATTTCAAGTGGTTGCAATGGACCTTTTGGTACTTGATGCTCCGCCTTGACTCGTTGACAAGTTAAACACCTTGAGATAAACTCCGCTATCTCTATCTTCATATTGCTCCACCAAAATGTATGTCGAAGATCATGATATATTTTGGTACTCCCAAGATTGATTGCAAACGGTGTGTTGTGTGTCTCCATCATGATTTTATACTTTAAATCAGGGTCATTAGGAACACAAATTCTGGAGTTGACTCGAAGTATTCCTTCTTCATCAATTCTTGCTTCCGGCATAGCACCTTCTTGCACTTTCTTCCTCATACGTATCATCTCCGGGTCTATAGCTTGAGCAGCTTTAACTTTATCAATTAAAGTCGGTTCTACTCAGATATTCGCCATCATCATCACATGGGTCCCCGGAGTTTTTACTCTATCTCCATCCTTTGCAAGTCACACAAAATGGGCCTTCATGCGTTGACAATATCGCACTGCATTGCTTGCATATGATCTTCTACTCAATGCGTCAGCTACCACGTTCGCTTTTCCAGGATGGTATTGGATGGTATGATCACAATCTTTCAACAGTTCAAGCCAATGTCATTGTCGCATGTTGAGTTCCTTTTGAGTGAAGAAATATTTGAGGCTTTTATGATCCGTAAAGATATCCACTTTCTCCCCATACAAGTAATGCCTCCAAATTTTAAGTGCGAAGACAACAACTGCTAACTCTAGATCATGAGTAGGATAGTTCCTCTCATATTCTCTAAGTTGTCTTGAGGCATAGGCTATGACTTTCCCATGTTGCATGAGAACACATCCCAACCCTTTTCCCGAAGCATCACCGTAGATGACAAATCTCTCCGAGCTAGATGGTATTGTCAGAACAGGTGCTGAAATGAGTCTCCTCTTGAGTTCTTGAAAACTCTTCTCACATTCTTCCCTCCAACCGAACTTTGTATCTTTTCGAGTCAGCTGAGTTAATGGAGTAGCGATTCGAGAAAATCCTTCCACGAATCTCCGATAATAACCAAATTTAAACCGAGAAAGCTACGATTTTGGTCACTAATTTAGGTTGCTCCCGACTTTGAATAGCTTCAATCTTTGCCGGGGTCAACAGATATTCCATGACTTGATACTACGTGCCCAAGGAATGCTACTTCCTCAAGCCAGAACTCGCATTTCTTCAACTTGGCATAAAGCTTGTATTCACGAAGCTTTTAGAGTGTCAGCCTCAAGTGTTGCTCATGATCTTCACGACTTTTGGAATAAATAAGGATGTCATCAATAAAGACGACCACAAAGTGATCCAAATATTCCTTGAATACTCGGTTTATCATATCCATGAAGGCAGCAGGAGCATTAGTCAATCCAAAGGACATGACTAGGAATTCATAATGCTTGTGCCGAGTTCTGAAAGCCGTCTTTGGAATGTCATCGGTTCTAATCTTCAATTGGTGATATCCGGAACGAAGATCAATCTTTGAAAAGAATTTGGCTCCTTGTAACTGGTCAAACAGGTCATCAATACGTGGCAATGGGTACCTATTTTTGATGGTGACATGATTCAACTCTCGATAATCAATACAAAGTCGCATACTCCCATCTTTCTTCTTCACGAATAGAAGCAGGAGCACCCCAATGAGACGTCTTTAGGACGAATGAAACCAATGCCTAACAATTCTCTGAATTGGGTATTTAACTCCTCGAAGTTCAATAGGAGCCATTCGATATGGGGCTTTAGAAATGGGTTTTGTACCAGGTTCAAGGTCGATTCAAAATTCAATTTCACGCTCTGGGGGTAGGCCAGGAAGTTCTTCAGGGAATACGTCAGGAAATTTATTAACAATAGAAATATCGTTCAAAACTGACGCATTTTTGTTTAAATTTATGACATGAGCTAAGAAAGCTTGACATCCGTTTTTCAATAAACGAATAGCTATATGGCTTGAAATAACCGTGATTAATTTTAATGGTTTGGTCGCTTGAATTCTCATAATAGGTTGATTAGGAATATAAAAACTAACAACCTTATGAAAACAATCAATTTTTGCATGATGAGTATTTAACCAATCAATACCTATAATTACGTCAAACGCAAGTATTTTTAAAGAAATAAGATTGACAGGTAATGTGCGGTTACCGATTTGAACCAAACAAGAGTTATAAACAGTGGATGTAATGAAGGTTTCTCCCAACGGAGTTTCCATAGATAAGTCAAAGTCTAATTTCTCCAGAGTCAAATTTAATCGTTGAGCGCAAGTAGGAGAAATAAAAGAATGGGTAGAACCGATATCAAATAAAGTATAGACTTCGCTAGAGTTTATGATAAGCTTACCCGTGATGACCTCATTCGGGTTCCTTGTTTTCTGGGAGGTCACAACAAACGCTCTCCCTTGCACTACCGGTTTTGACTTTTCTGGGACGGCCTTTGGTGCCTCCATCCTAGCTGAACTTTTCTTCGGTGAACAAAAAAATCGGGCTAAGTGACCTTCTCTTCCACAATTATAACATGCTTTGGACGACATCGCGCAGTTTGGACTGATGTGTCCCTCCCATCCACATTTGAAGCATATGGTAGGTGGTCGTTCTCCTTCCTTAACAACGGGTGCTGGTGCTGACGTCCTTCCATCATTGTTGAATCTCCTCTTCTTGAAATGTCCATTCTTATTATTTTGGCCCTGATTACCACCGAAGTGGTTTCTATTTCTGGCCTGTTGATTCCCTCCACGCTTGTTGTCACTGCTTCGATGACTGCTCTCCTTTGGTTGTGTTGACTCGTTATCGCGCTCCACTAACTGAGCCCTATTTACAACATCTGAATACAAACACAGTTTATGAGAAATAAAATGTTGACGTATCTCCGGCTTCAAACCTCTTAAAAACATCCGTGTCATTCTCTCTTCATTATCCACCAAGTGGGACGCAAACCGAGATAACTCGGCAAAATTGGCTTCGTACTGCGACACGGTCATATTATTTTGCTCCAACTTGATGAATTCTACCTCATTTATATGACGAATACTTTCGGGAAAGTACTTGTCATTGAATAGTTCTTGGAACTTTTCCCAAGACATCTTCAGTGCGGCAGGTTGAGTACGCTTTATCGATTCCCACCGATGTCTGCGCTCTCTCCTCGCAACATAAAAGCGTGAAGGAAACCTTTTGCTCCTCGGAGCATCCCAAGACATCAAATGTCTTGGTGATCTGCTTTATTCATGCTTTCGCCTTAAGTGGTTTTAGCTCTCTAATAAAGTCCGGTGGTCCCAGCTCCTTGAACTATTTAATGGTTACCGTCCGAGAGTTTCCAGTGTTTCCACCTACATTTTAGACAGGAGCCACTCTCGCCTGCTGTTGCATGAATTGCATAAAGCCCCTAAACATTCCATCATTCATCATTTGGTCAGTGTTGTTGTTTTCATGAGGATTGTCGCCTTCCTGATGCACATTATCCTGATTATTGATATGTTGTGAATCAACGGTCGCCTGTGCTCCATTGCTATTCTCAACATTCTCAGATGTCATTTTCAGATACTGCCACAAAACAAAAGGTTAATTGACATGTAACATATTATCCCTATATTCTGACCGACAAGGTAAATACCAAAAAAAAACTTAGGTAGGTCATATTCCCCGTCTCTTCCCTCCTAGTTCTATTCTCAAATCTTAGCCAGGGATCATATCCCTAAGCTTTGATACCAACTGTGACACCCCCAAAATTAGGTATACATCACCCATCTTGAGTCGCCAGATACATGGTACAGAATTCAAATACAACTTAATAATACAACCTGTGCGGTACAATACGACAAAACATAAAGCGTGAGTTTGAATACAAATATTGTCTACTAGAGATTATACAAACTCAAAAGGAGTCCTCATTACAATTATTATCACACTATTTCACAGAATAGTGAGGACTACTAATGCACCATCTAGGACCATCACTCTGTTCCCCGACTAGTCCCAGCTACGTTCTCATTTCCTTAAGAGAACAGTGAAAGAAAGGGTGAGCTCAACTAGCCCAGTAAGAAATATTATGACTAATATAATGCAGAATAATTTATCGTTAGCCTTCAAAAGTGTTAAAGCGATAAAATATAATAACTATCAAGTTTAAGCTGCGGTGAACAAGCAATCCATTAGAAGAGTCAAGTAGGAATAAATCTACTATCTTCTATGATTTAAAAGGTTTTTCATCACTTTTATCATTGGGACTCACTTTAATAAATAATCCACATCATCGAATCACCCTCGCACTACTACCGAGGATATTCTTTAGTATCACGACCACAAATTATCCATGCACTACGGGCCAAGGACATTCAGCGTATTCATTAATGGTCATGATCATGCCAACAAGCGTCCATCAATGCACTACGGGCCAATGAGGACTTTTATCACATCATTTGTAACATTACGGCCATGATTATAACCGAATAATCCTCGGTCATAATCATACCAAGTCCATCTCATGCACTAAAGCCACAGATGACTTTCAACAAAATATAAACATGACGATGATGACAATGATATAAGAATTCAATAAAATAAGTTCAAGAATTAATTTATCTAGAACCGATAACGCCCAAATTGTCAACATGATCTTTGTTTTGTAGAGTAAAATTCAAGAATGCTCGGAAGAATATTTCCATGAAAAGATATCTTTGGATGAAGCGCAAATATCAAAGATATTCCACTAATTTCATGGGTATAGAAGTCAAAGTTTTAACCAACCGAGTATAATAAAGAATGGAATAACAAAAGAAATCACCATGCATGCGATGATCACATACAGCAAAAGTTATTCCAATGTAATAATAAAGGATGGAACCAGTGTCCGACATAAACGCACGTACGAGGATATTACGGCGAGAATAATAAATAATGGAACCAGTCCCCGTAAACGCATGCATGGATATTAAAACGAATAATAAATAATGGAACCAGGTCTGGCGTAAACACACAGACAAGATATTCTGACAGAATAATAAAGAACAAAATATTAGAAGAATGTCACCATGTATAGGGTAGCCCGCGTATACAGGTTATTCCAACAGAATGATAAATAATTGAATAACAGAAGTTCTCTTTATGAGTACAACAAATAACATCCCTTACCGTAAAAGAACTGAATATAAGAGTAGGGAAGTAGCAAAATACTTTTCTATAGGTTCTCTTATAATTCTCTCTCTAGAGTTTCAGTGAATTCGTAAGAAATAATGAAGGAATGAGCTTCTATTTATAGAAGAATGGACTGCATAGTAACTAACTTATGAACGGTCCAGATTGATTTACTTTAAACGAATGATCCAGATTAGTTTACTATTAAAACTTAAAACAATGGTCCATACTGATTGTGACGCCCCCAAAATAGGTATACAACACCCATTCTGAGTCGCCAAATACATGGTACATAAAGCAAACTACAACTTCAATAATACAATTGTCGTACAAAATACGACAACACATACTGTGAGTTTAAATACAAATATTGTCTTCTAGACAATATCCACACTCAAATAAGTCCTCATTACAATTATTCAAACACTATTTTACAGAAATAGTGAGGACTGCTAAAATATCTTTCTAGAACCATCACTCCGTACCCCGACTAGTTCCTGCTATGTTCTCACCTCCTGAGAAAAATGGAACAAAAAGGAAAAGGGTGAGCTCAACTAGCCCAGTAAAGAATATTATGACTAAGATAATATACAAAAAATTATCGTTAGTCTTTAACAGGGAAAAATGTGACACCCCCAAAATTAGGTATACATCACCCATCTTGGGTAGTCAAAAACATGGTACAGAATTTAAATACAACTTACTAATATAAGCATGTGTATACAATCGACATAAATTGTGAGTTTGAATACAAATATTGTCTACTAGAGATCATACAAACTCAAAAGGAGTCCTCATTACAATTATCACACTATTTCACAGAATAGTGAGGACTACTAATGCTATCCTCTGGACCATTACTCTGTTCCCCAACTCGTCCCAGCTATATTCTCATTTCCTGAAGAGAACAGTGAAAGAAAGGGTGAGCTCAACTAGCTCAGTAAGAAATATTATGACTAAGATAATGCAGAATAAATTATCATTAGCTCACTGATATAGTTAAACCGATAAAATATAATGAACATCAAGTTTAACTACAAATGAACCAAAGCAATCTGTAAGACCCCAACTTATTATTTATGAAATTTAATTTTCTCTATTTATTATTTTGAAATAGTAAGGGTTGATGTGATTAATGTGGATAGTTAGGGTAAAATACATAAATATTTCAAAATAAGCAAGTGGTTATAAAATATTCATTGTTGTCGGGGAATATTCGTTTGGTCGTGGAATATTCAGATGCTTCGGGAATATTTCGTGACGACCAAGACGTACCCATATGTGGGGCCCATAACGGAAAGCGATTGGATGAAAAAAAATGACAAATATAAGTTGGTTAAAAATAACAGAGTAGTTATTTACAATTAATCTTGTTAAAATACTAAATTGGTTAAAACACAAGATTTTACACAGTATTGCACAAATTATTGATTCTTACGTAAGAAGGCACTACTCAATAATGGTTATAGTAATTATTATTCAAGATTTTATTTTATTGATTCAATAATTCTTTGCGTTGATATTTTATATTCTTTGTTGTTTTAATAATTGTCATTACACAATATTTTTCATTATCGAAGCAATAATTCATATTATCCGAATAATATTATTAGATAACATTATTGGCAATGTCTAGAAAGTTACATCAAGGAGAGGTTTGGTCACCTAATTGCTTGCCAAGAAGGAGAAATTCTTATTCGAAAGCCCCTCTTTCCACAGGAGGCTATGCGGTTGTCAATATTGTGATTCGTAATATTATTTGTGAATAATTAATTATTGATTCATATGATGAGGAAAATATTGATTTTATGTGGATATAGATGGAGAAAAATTTTAATGTGACAATTGTTGAAAATTGAAATTTTATCTTTTTCTGATAAGATAATGTATTATTATATTTTAATAATATAATAATGGTGATATTTTTACAATGAATGTGGGATATATGAGTATACGAGGAGGAAGAGTATTTTTGTTGCAATAAATATTTAAAACATGTTAAACACATGTGGTGGACCCCATTTATTTGATGAAATTTGATTATAGCTTTGTAAAATCGTCCGTTTGTGTATTTCGGTCAATTTCTGTTTGGAATTTGGAAAAACTTTCTTCTGCAAAGTTGTAGAGAATTGAATTTCCTATAAAAACTCGCGAGATTTGAATTTTCTAATAAAAGGGATATTTATTATGAATTATTGATGTTCTGAAATTCCTGAATAATTGATTTTTGGAAGTTTTAATTATTTTAAATAATAAAAACGTTTTTGATTTGTTTGGTAGACTTATTTGTTGTCAAGTATGGCTGAATTCAGATCATAGATTGTGTTCGTAGGAATTTATATATAATATATTAATATTATATTAAATTTTCGCTTTGGTGTTCTAAGCAATTTCTATAAATAGGTGCTTAGGTTAGAATTGAAAATCACACCTTTAAATCAAGTTTTCTCTCTATATTATCGAGCGTATTCTTGTGAGTATTTTGAGTATAATTTGAGTATTGCTATTTGATTGGCAAGTTCAAGTCATAGCCTATATCAGGTGTTTCAAATTTAGAAATCTTGATCTTTCGAGGTAAGGGATATTTTTTTTTTCAGTAATGATATTATTTCTTCAATATCATTATGTTGAAATATTGATCTGAAGTTTTTATCAAATTTGGAACTTTTGGTGTCTGAGTTACTATTCACGATATCTGACTATTCACGATCGACAATTATTCACGAATAAGACTATTCATCGAAAAATGAAAATTTTTCTTTTCGTCAAAATATCTATTCGGATACTAGCTTTGATTGTATCCATGTTTTGATCATTCTTGAATTTTACACCACTGCGATTATTTTTGAGGTATTTTTGGACGTGAATAAAACAAAGTACGAATCCTTAATCCTTAATCCTTGTCATTTTGTTTCAATTGGATTCGTTTCTTTTAAAAATATTTTTCATCTTGATCTTAAATTATGATATTATGGAATATCTTTGGCTTTAGAGTAAAAGATGAATGATTTCGAAGAATATCTTTGGCAGTAGTAGTGCAAAGATGAGCAGTGTTTAGATGAACATGATTAATGATGAATATCTTTGGCACAGTAGTGCAAAGATGAATATGTGATTCCAGATATATATTGATTGATGTTACGGGGATAAAAGATAGAGCGATGAACTTTTAAATTCATACATGGAAGATAGTAGTTTGCATTCTCTACTTAACTCTTCTAATGAATTATTATTTCATTGCGAATATTGATTTAAAATTTGTGGTCTATTGTATTCTATTAGATTTTTCCCTGGTGAAGACTAACGGTAATTTGTTGTATATTATCTTAGTCATAATATTCTTTCTTGAGCTAGTTGAGCTCACCCTTTTCCCTTTTGTTCCATTTTTTATCGGGAGGCGAGAATATAGCGAAAGTACGTAGTCGGGGTATGGAATGAAGGATCTAGAGAGAGTTGTTTAGTAGTCCTCACCATTTTTTGTAAAATAATGTATCAATAAATGTGATGAGGATTTATTTGAGTATAGATATTATCTAGAAGATAATATTTGTATTTAAACTCACAGTTTTACTGTTGTAATAATAAAGTTGTAGTTGTTTCTATACCATGTACTGACAACTCAGAATGGGTGATGTATACCTATTTTGGGGGCGTCGCGGTTGGTATCGAGCTTAGGGATATGATCTCTGGCGGAGATCGGGAATAGAACTAGGAGGGGAGAGGCGAGTAAATCCTTCGCTAGTGTGTCCTACCTAAGCTTATTTGTTAGTTGGTCAAGATATATAGGGATATTATGTGATATATTGATTTCCTTAATTAACCCTTGTTTTATGGCGAGTATTTGAGAATGTCGATCGAGAATATTAACAATGGAAATGAGACCGTGGAGACGCCTGTACTCACCAATGAAGAGAACGGCAACAGGTGGCAATGTTCCTCCCTGTGAACAACACCATTGAAGAGATGATGAACGAGGGATGTTTAGAAGTTTTTACAGTTCATGCAAAATCGATTTGAGGAGACTCGTGTTCAAAATCTGAGGAGGAAATGATAGCAATTCACGGGTTGTCACAACAAGCGATTCAAAGAGTTGAGACCACGAATTTAAGGGAAAGCCAGATCCGATCATGGCGGAAACATGGGTCAAACAAATTACCAAGATATTCGATGTCTTGGGATGCGGAGGAACAGAAGGTTCCATTCGCCACCTTTTTATGTTCCGTATGAGGCGGACTCATTGGTGGGAGTTTGTGAAGCGTACCCATCCACCAGACTTTCGGCATTTCTTGGGAGGCGTTTCAGAAGCTATTTAATGACAAATACTTTCACGAAAGTGTTCGTCATATGAAGGAAGTGGAGTTCATCGATTGGAACAAAAAACAACGATGGCGGTGTCTCGAAGACGAGGCAAAGTTTGCGAGTTATCCAGTTGCACCTCATTTGGTGGAGAATGAGGAACGATATGACGCGGATGTTTTTTGAGAGGTTTGAAACCCGACATACGACAATATCTCATTTCTCATAAATTTTTCTCTATTCAGATGTTGTTAATGTGGCTCAATTGTTAGAAGCGAGATAACGAGTATATTCAACCAAGGACCATAACGAGGATCGCACTCAGAGATAGCGATCAACGTAATAGTGATAACCAAAGAGAGAAAGAACAGACGGACAAAATGGTAACCACTCTGGTGGTAATCATGGCCATGAAAATAGAAGAAGCGAGTCGAGGAGAGATTTAAAAAGAGGAGATTTAACAACGACCATGTGAAGACGACAGTCTTGCGTGACAAGAATCGGTTCTAAGGGAGGAGAACGACCACCTGGGTCATATATGCTACAAATGCGGAAAAGAGGACATATCACCAAACCGCCCACAACAGTTCAAGGTATGCTATAATTGTGGAAAGGAAGGACATATCGCTTCGAGATTATGCAGTAGCGAAACCTAGTTCAATGGGGACGGTGACTCAAAAAGACATCCCGAGAAAAGTCAAAGTCAATGATTCCGGAAGAGCGTTTGTTGTGATCGGTCAAAATGCGAGAAACCCAAACGAGGTGATCACGGGTAAGCTATTTATAAATTCTTGCGAAGTTTATACCTTACTTGATCTGGGGTGTGCTACCTATTCATTTATCTCTCCTGCATGTGCTCAACGTTTAAACTTGACTGGAGAAATTAGACTTTGACCTATCTGTGGAAACTCGTTAGGAGAAACTTTCATCACATCCATTGTTTATAAATCTTGTTTGATTCAAGTTGGCACCATCACTTACACCGTTGACCTTATCTCTTTAAAGATACTTGCTTTTGATGTGATTTTAGGGATTGATTGGTTAACTACTCATCATGCCAAAATTGATTGTTTTCGTAAGGTTGTTAGTTTTCATATTCCTAACCAACCTATTATTTAATTCAAGCAACTAAACCATTAAAATCAATTACTATCATATCTAATCATAAAGCTATTCGTTTATTTGAAAAAGCGGATGTCAAGCTTTCTTAGCCCATGTTATGGATTTGAATAAAGACACGTCAAATTTGAATTATATTCTGTTGTTATTGACTTTCCGACGTATTTCTGAAGAACTTCCCGTGCCACCCCGTAACGTGAAGTTGAATTCTTTATTGATCTTGAACCCGTACAAAGCCCATTTCTAAAACCCCATATCGAATGGCTCCTATTGAACTTCGAGGAGTTAAAGGTCCAACTATAGGAATTGTTGGACATCGCTTTCATTCGATCCTAGTACATCTTCTTGGGGTGCTCCCTGTTTTATTCAGTAAAGAAGAAAGAGCGGGAGTATGCGACTTTTGTATTGACTATCGGGGAATTGAACCATGTCACCATCAAGAATAGGTATCCTCTACCTCGTATTGATGACTTGTTTGACCGGTTGCAAAGGCACAATTCTTTCAAAAATCGATCTTAGATTCGGATATCATCGGTGAAGATTAGAAGGCGAGGATATTCCAAAGGCGCCTTGAGAACTTCGGTATGGGCATTATGAATTCTTAGTCATGTCTTTCGGACTAACTAATGCTCTGCTGGCTTTCATGGATATGATGAACCGAGTATTCAAGGAATATTTGGATCAATTCGTTGTTGTCTTTATTGATGACATCCTCATATATTCCAAAAGCAGTGAAGATCATGAGCACCATTTGAAATTTGGTACTCCAAAGGCTTCGTGAAAACCAACTATATGCCAAATTGAAGAAATGCGAGTTCGCTTACTAAGTAGCATTTCTTGGGCACGATGGTGTCAAAACATGGAGTATCTGTTGATCCGAGCGAAGATTGAAGCAATACAAAGTTAGGAGCAACCAAGAAAGTGTGGGATGAAGTACGTAGTTTTTTGGGCTTATTTGGTTATTATTGGATTCGTGGAAGGTTTTCTCGAATCACTACTCCATTAACCCAAACTTACTCGGGAAGGATACAAAATTCGTTTAGAGTGAAGAATGCGAGAAGAGTTTCCAAGAGCTTAAGAGGAGACTTATTTCAAAGACTGTTTCTAACAATACCATCCGTTCGGATGGATTTGTTATCTACAAACGATGCTTCGTGCAAAAGGTTAGGATGTGTTCTCATGCAACGTGGGAAAGTCATAGCCTATGCCTCGCGACAACTTAAAGAGTATGAGAGGAATTATCCTACTCATGATCTAGAGTTAGCGCCCGATTTTCGCCGCTTAAAGATATGGAGGCACTATCTATATGGGGAGAAAGTGGAGATATATTCGGACCATAAAAGCCTTAAATATTTCTTCACTCAAAAAGAGCTCAACACGCGGCAATGACGACGTTGGCTCGAGCTATTGAAAGACTACGACCACACTATTCAATACCATCCCGAAAAGCGAACGTGGTAGCCGACGCGTTGAGTAGAAGATCATATGTGGGAACGAGTGCGATGATGTCAAGTATCGCATACAGAGCCAACTTTAATAGAAAAAGTTAAGGTTGCTCAAGCCACGAAGGCCGAAATGATGCGTATGAAGAAGAAAGTACAAGAAGGAGCTATTTAGGGCGAGAATTGATGAAGAAGGAATACTTCAAGTCCACTCTAGACTTTGTGTTCCTAACGACTCGATTTGAAGTACAAGATTATGATGGAGGCACACAATACACCATTTACAATCCATCCGGAAGTACTAAATGTATCGTGATCTTCGACATATATTTTGGTGGAACAATATGAAGAGAGAGATTGCAAAGTTTATCTCGATGTGTTTAACTTGTCGGCGTGTAAAGGCGGAGCATCTAGTACCTAAAGGTCCGTTGCAACCACTTGAGATTCCGAAATGGAAGTGGGGAAACATATTACCATGGATTTCATTCACGGGTCTTCCTACGGTTTCTCAAGGCATCAATGCTATTTGGGTTATTGTTGATAGATTAACCAAGTCCGCTCATTTTCTTGCCGATACGAGAGACTTATTCCTTGAACGTCTTGCTAGTATGTACGTGAATGAAATTGTGAGGTTGCATGGCATGCCTGTATCCATAGTTTGGATCGTGACCCAAGATTCACTTCAAGATTTTGGGTTAGCTTGCAAAAAGCTATGGGCACGGATTTTGCGATTTAGTTGGCATACCATCCCCAAACAGACGGACAATCGAGAGGACTATTCAAACTCTTGAAGATTTATTAAGACTCGTGTCCTAGACTTCAAGGGCGTTGGGATAAGTATTTACCATTGGTGGAATTCTCCTACAACAACAGTTATCAGGAAAGTATAGGTGTGGCTCCATTCGAAGCATTATATGGACGAAAATGTCGTTCTCCAATATGTTGGGATGAGGTGGGTGAAGCAACATTATTGGGACCCGAGTTAGTACGTATGACTACCGAAAAGATTCAAATGATTCGACAACGTATACAAACGGCACAAGATCGACAAAAGAGTTATGCGGATCTTCATCGAAAGGACGTGGAATTTAGTGTAGGGGATCATGTATTGTCATGAAGTTGCTCCATGGAAGGGAGTTACAAGATTTGGGAAGAGAGGAAAGCTCAATCCACGATTTATTGGTCCATTTCAAATTCTTGACCGAGTAGGAAATGTAGCCTATAGACTTGCGTTACCTCCAAGTATGTCTCGTGTTCATAATGTGTTTCACATATCTGTACTTCGTAAATATGTGAAAGACCCGAACCACGTTATAGAATTAGAACCGGACGAAATAGACGAAGACTTAAAGTATGAGGTGGTACCTATCAAGATCTTGGATAGGAAGGAGCATGTCCTACGCGCAAAGGTCATACCACAAGTTAAAGTTTTGTGGAGGAATCATGCTATAGAGGAAATGACCTGGGAATTGGAAAGCGGAAATGAAAGCGAGGTATCGACCTTTGAAAAACACCAGTACGTCACGTCAATTTCGAGGACGAAATTTCATAAGGAGGGAGGTTGTAAGACCCCAACTTATTATTAATGAAATTAATTTTCTCTATTTATTATTTTGAAATAGTAAGGGTTGATGTGATTAATGTGGATAGTTAGGGTAAAATATGCAAATATTTCAAAATAAGCAAGTGGTTATAAAATATTCATTGTTGTTTCGGGAATATTCATTTGGTCGTGGAATATTCGCATCTTGTCGGGGAATATTCGCATGACGACCAGTAATGACCATGTGTGGGCCCCATAACGGAAAACGATTGGATGAAGAAAACAAAATATAAGTTGGTCAAAAAAAATAGCAGGCGTAGTTATTACAGAATTAATCTTTGTTAAAATACTAAATTGGTTAAAAACACGATGTATTACCAGTATTGCACCAATTATTAATTCTTACGTAAGAAGGCACTACTCAATAATGGTTACTGTAATTATCATTCAAAGATTTTATTTTATTGATTCAATAATTCTTTGCGTTGATATTTTATATTCTTTGTTGTTTCAATAATTGTTATTACACAATATTTTTCATTATCGAAGCAATAATTCATATTATCCGAATAATATTATTAGATAACATTATTGGCAATGTCTAGAAAGTTCATCTAAGGAGAGGTTTGGTCACCTAATTTGCGCGCCAAGAAGAGAAATTCTTAATGGAAAGCCCCTCTTTCCTGGGAGGCGCTCTGGTTGTCAATATTATGATTCTCGTAATATTATTTATGAATAATTAATTATTGATTCATATGATGAGGAAAATATTGATTTTATGTGGATATAGATGGAGAAAAATTTTAATGTGACAATTGTTGAAAATTAAAATTTTATCTTTTTCCGATAAGATAATGTATTATTATATTTTAATAATATAATAATGGTGATATTTTTACAATGAATGTAGGATATATGAGTATACTGAGGAGGAAGAGTATTTTTGTTGCAATAAATATTTAAAACATGTTAAACATAAATTGGACCCCATTTATTGATTGAAATTTGATTATAGCACCGTAAAATCGTCCAGTTTGTATATTTGGTCAATTTCATTTGGAATTTGGAAAAACTTTCTTTCGCAAAGTTGTAGAGAATTGAATTTCCTATAAAAATCGCGAGATTCAATTTTTCGATAAAAGGGATATTTATTATGAATTATTGATGTTCGAAATTCTGAATAATTGATTTTTGGAAGTTTTAATTATTTTAAATAATAAAAACGTTTTTGATTTGTTTGGTAGACTTATTTGTTGTCAAGCATGGTTTGAATTCAGATCATAGATTGTAAAAAGTAGGAATTTATATATAATATATTAATATTATATTAAATTTTTTCGCTTTAGTGTTTTAAGCAATTTCTATAAATAGGGTGCTTAGGTTAGAATTGAAAATCACACGTAAAGCTGAAGTTTTTTCTCTATATTATCGGCGTATTCTTGTGAGTATTTTGAGTATAATTTGAGTATTGCTATTCGGTATGCAAGTTCAAGTCATAGCTTTATATCCAGGTGTTTCAAATTTGTAAGTCTCTCGATCTTTCGAGGTAAGTGGATATTATTTTTTTTCAGTAATGATATTATTTCTTCAATATCATTATGTTGAAATATTGATCCAAGTTTTTATCAAATTTGGAACTTTTGGTGTCTGGAGTTAATATTTCGTCTACTGACTATTTACGATACGCATATTAATTATTCACGAATACTAAGACTATTCATCGAAAAATGAAAATTTTTCTTTTCGTCCAAAATATCTATTCGGATACTAGCTTTGATTGTATCCATGTTTTGATCATTCTTGAATTTTACACCACTCGCAATTATTTTTGAGGTATTTTTGGACGTGAATAAAACAAAGTACGAATCCTTAATCCTTAATCCTTGTCATTTTGTTTCACCTGGATTCGTTTCTTTAAAATATTTTTCATCATCTTGATGCGAAATGATGATATTATGGAATATCTTTGGCTTCAGTAGT